>JAPYYS010000975.1:0-74547 GCA_030522525.1 Campopleginae sp. 14b
AGAGTTTTACAACAAACTGCTTTTTGTGAGGTCTAGTAAATGATCGTGAGAATTGAATTTTTCGGGAGAATTTTTTTCTAGACTTTATTTTTTACAGGTAGAGTTTACGGCAACCACGACCTGACGTCTTAGTATCTTCATTATGATAATGAGTTTTATTTCCATGAAAACGTGATAACACATTTGTAGCAATTTCTCGATGGAATACCCGCGCTGCCTGCTCCCCAAGCAGCTGGCGGACTTGGCAACTTTGTGTGCGTGACAATCGCGTAAAAAACCATTTTGCACGCTGTGGAGAGAAGTTTCGATAAAATTTTGCGAAGGTTGACATTAATTCGGAGCAAAAATGATTCAAAACTTTTGGCTTCTGAGCAGCGATTCCAAAATCATTGATCAAATTCTAAAAACATCTAACATGCCTCCCATTGACGCCAACGAAGATCGAGATCTCTGGGAAAGTGACGAGCATAACTTTGTTGAGTCTAAATAACTGTGACCTTTTGTTTTGTGACCCCCGCACTGTTAATGAGCATACGAAATGTCGATAACCAGACAGCGTCATTGCCGCGACAATATCTTTGGATAATCGTCCATATCTGAGAACGAAAAACTGTTAATAAGCACAAACCCTCGTCAGTCAGCCTGTGGCTATGCGAATTACGCGTGACTGGGCTCCGACCGCACTCTGCGCCAATTTGAAAAAATGATCGGATGAGTTTTTCGCTGATTTTTTTTACGGTTTACAGCCTGCGAATGGGATTTTCATGACATCATTCTATTCCTTTGGAAAAAATGAAGAAAATCCATGCACGCAAGAGTTTTATGATGAACAAAAGCGCGGAGCGAGTTAGAAAGGTAAAAAAAATAACTCACCAGGGTTAAAGTGCATCCGCGTTACGACATTAAAAGTATAAAACGAATTGGATAGATAACAGCGACAAGGATGATATCCAACCGCAGGCGATCTCTAATCACTCGACAACAAGATTACGAGCCTTTGGCTTGTGTGCATCGTCGCATATAAATTATATATTTAATTTATCAATCGAGCCATTCCAAAGCCTTCAGCAATGGACCTGCGTTAATATTCATGTACGTATACTCATGAGCCAGAGCACCGTTGTACACACGAAAGGGAGAGGATCTCTGCGCATATCCATCATAACGGCTATCCCGACCCATGTGTGGAAAGATAAAGTAAAATAATGTTAGATTTGTGCCGCGGTGCTAAACACGCTAATGATCGAATGATTATTCGCCAATGAATGGACAGCTGGCCGAATTCAGGAACATTAAATTGTCGTCCAATGGCAACGCCATGAGAATCAACCAGGACGAAAAATCAGAGAATGCAAAAGCGCAGAGAGGAAACGCACGCACCGAAGAGATACAGGGATGATGCATTGTCGATGCACACGCAGGATCGTATTTCAAACGAAGCGAATCTGTAGCTTGTCGTTATGAATGACTCGTGAAAAACTGAGGTGCTCTTGAAATTCGTCAAAATCCAAACCCAGTCGTTTGTTTTTATTCATCCATTGTTCTTCGAGCGGCAACAAAAGTCCTCGTTTCACATTACGAGTTCTTTGAGTTCTCGTTGTTGAATAAACTTGTCAACGCGATCGAAGTTTCTACTAGAATTGCATACTCTTAATTATTGTTTTTTTTTTATACTGTAGGAGCCTCGCGGTGAGGTACGTGCGAAAACTCGACTCAGGATGACGTGGACTCGCTCCCCGCGACCTTTAATCTTTCGAGGGATTTTCTTGCTCGTGTCAACAGAAATATTGTTGCAGTGTCCTTCAATATTCTCACTAGCGATCCCTACAGGAATTTAGTTACTAATTGCAAGATTATGGCTCCGAATGGCATCGAAGATCAGAGCAACACGAGCAGGACGAAGGCAGGTAGATTTTTGTGTCTCGTTTTCTCGAAAGCTCCGGAATTACCAAACCAGACAGCGAAGTGTGGTCACCCAAATTCGGAAACTCCTCCATGGCATGTGGCTCTAAAAAAGCGAAAAAAATTGCTTCACAAAAATGAGAACGTGGATGCCATTATCGGTGAGATATTTTCGAACAGCAGACCAAGCTTCCCCTTTCGTTTGAACAATGCCTGGCATTTATAAATGGTTTGTAGGCGGGAATTATTTCCTGTTGAGGGGAAAAAAGTTACGTACTCCGAATCACTTATTTAAAAGTGTTGGCTTGCTCGCAAATTAACTCCTTATTACTGCAGTGGCCTTCAGCGTGTGGAAACTCACTATTTCATTCGCTATATAAAAATATAAAATACTTTAAAATAAATTTGAAAAAAAAAAAATTTCAATAAAAAAATTATTCGGCAGTCTAGATTAATTTTCATGAGAAAACTCTAACGAACCGATTTCACGATACTCCCCCATCGTATATATTAAGGAATCCCTTACAGATGCCCTCAATGTAGACCAATTCAACCCGTTCAGTTTGTCGCTTTTTTCGACACCACTTAGATGTATCTTGGGTCGCTGAAAGATCCAAGGTACGTTAGAAATCGTAGCTCGCAATGAAAAAATCTGAAAAAAATCCTGAACTCTCTTCAACACTTCTATTTCAGGGGTCCACCAAAAAATAGAGAAAAAAAAAAAATAAACATATTATTTTTGGCCGTGAACACATTTACTCCCTGAACAAAAGAAAAATGGCTTGGGAGTCCAGCGACCTGGGATGGACGACTCGGGTTAATAATATTCGATACTGCGAGCGATGGAAGAGAATCCATAAAAAATGCATCTTATAAGAATGTCGCAAACTTATGGTAAATTTCATAGAATAGTTACAAATTATTCGAGTCGTGCTTGCGCAGTTTCGATCAAATATTTTTTTCTAAATTGTTATTTTTCTAGCGGAATATGATGTTAACTCATAGATGGAATGAATTTGAAACCTCTCGGCCAATTTCGAATGATATTCCATATCCACTTCACGAAAGAAACTGAATGCAGAGGCTTAATTTCTAGCAGACTCATTCTAGATGAAAGTTGTCTGGAAATGGGTGCTGCTTGCGTAACATACTGTATGAATATTCCTTCGAAATTATGCATCAATATCTTGTTGTTTTTGTAATTTGAAATAAATATGTGAAAAACTGTGAATTATCACCAAAAATGGTGAAAAAAAGGGGTCTCGACTGGCTAAAAACTGGATTCCATTCGGAATATTGAAGAGGCTTATTACTTGCATGACAAAGTAATGATACTGAACACGAATGCGAAGTATCGATGAAAAAAGGATGACAAAAATGTGAACATATCTTGTATGACTTGATCGTCCACGTCCCGTGTGAACCAGTTTCTGGGAGGAGCAAGAACCTTCGCGCTATCTTGGAAAAGAGATTCTCTGAGGGACAGCGACAGTGGAAGAGAAAGAAGGAGAGAGAGAATGCGTGTGCTTATGTGTGAGTGTCTGTGTGTCTGTGTCTGTGCTTGGCAGGTGCCACTGGATGAAAACGTCTATAGTAATTAACGGCTCAAGGCGAAAAAATCTTTCGATTCTTGTTCGGTTTCCGTCGGAGCCACGATTACATATCTCACACGTTCGCAAATTATGCAGATACGGAATCGTGCATTGGAGTGTAACGACGCGCAGGAACGGGTTTCAAATTTTTTAATACAAGAGACACCATAAGTGGTCAATGTTGAGGTGAATAGGTGAATTATTATGGAAAAAAAATCGTAGAAATATCGTGATCCCTTGAAATATGCTGAAAGCAACGACGACGAAAAAAAGCGTCCACAACTGGACTTGAATCTTCTACGTTCTGGACCCGAGTCAGGGAATTGACTCGGGTCCAGAAAAAAATGGCCTCGTCACCGCTTCCAGTACGTTTCCGTCGGCACGTTGATACCGCCCATTGAACATCACAACAGACCGCTTTGGGTCTTTGGATTTTAATAATTGGGTCGATGCCGTTTCAATTACGACATCAGTACGCTATAAAAAATAGGAGTGCAATTTTTATTTTCAATCCAACGACCTTATGATCGTTCGAGCCGCTGAGAGACGATTAGGTGAAAAAAACTGCAACTCTTGCAGTTTTTTCACGAAGATGCCAAGAGTCGGTTGAAAAAATGATTGATTCCCACAGCTTCGAGGATTAACGAGCGCAATCTTTTGAAAAATACAGTGTCTCCCATAGCCGGGAGGGAAAAAAAAGTTGCACTCAAATCACCGCGAGTCTTTTGGTTGGATCATAATTCAAAACGATTTTGAAGATTTTCACGAAGATGCAAGGAATTTGTTAAAGAAATAATTATTGATTCTCAAAGCTTCGAGGATTTGCGAGCGGAATCTTTTGAAAGATACAGTGTCTCCCATAGCCAGGAGGAAAACAAAGTTGCACTCGAATCACCGCGAGTCCTTTGGTTCAATCATAATTCAGAACGATTTTGAAGACGCATTCACGTTGAATACATAATAACCGATCAATTGGAAGCTATTTGAATAATCGCAACTTGACCTGCGGCTACTCGGTATGGACTCCCATACAGTGTAAGCAAGGACAAACTTTTTGCGGGAGGCCTACGGTCATTATTATGTTAATTAAGTGTAGGCAACCCGCATTGGCGACCTGCGCCGGTCGCTTCTGCCATTTGCACGATTTGCACTGGCTCTCCTGAATCAAAAGTAAGCGGGTAGGTAATGAATACACTTGAGGAACGCATATGGGACGGACGAGGGGATGCGAGCGCGTGTAAGTAATTTATATGAATTAATATGTGAGAAAATAACATGGACAATCGAATTATGATAGCCCGGCATCGTTTTATCTCGCACACAATCCGGTTGCTTCGTAAACCAGCAGGATTATGTTGCAAACTGATAATCATCAACGCATCGCTACTTTATTGCGATTCAAGTATCGAGGAGCCCGGAGATAGACGTGCAGGAATTATTTTGATCGTCGGTCCCGATCCTCGTCAAAGTGATCATTAGAATAACCGGAAAGAAGCTGTGCGCGGACGCTGCCGAGCGATAAGCTAGTGTTTCGAACGAGAAAGACGAGGGCACGCCAAAAAAATGTGCATGGAGAACGCGCGAGAGCCGATCAAAATGAACTGTGGGCAGAGGAAATTGGGGATTTGGCAACGATAATTAAAGGACGAGTCTCCTCTGACTATCGATGCAACTGCGCCTTTTCTACTCGAAACTACTCGCCAATTTAGAATGCAGCTCGATCTTCGCGTTATTCATAAATTTAATGCTTCCCTCTCAGTATATTTACGTAACTAAAGATCATCGCTACTACACGCGTAGAATCGTGTGATCTTCGCTGCTCAATTATCGGTAAGATCCAACTGGAGAATCCCGCATATGATCGCTGTCATAAATTTTTGTACAAAGAAAATAAAATTGTATGAACTTTTTCAAAAAATAAACGGACCAAGCACGTGACGTAAAAACATAAAACTCTGTATTTTCCGAGACTGAGATCTTTGCGGTATTCAGGATTTTTGCAACCCGCAGCCAGAAAGATTGGTAAACGGCACGAGTTCCAGCGAAAGAACAAGAAAATATAATCGCATGACTAGTTGCGCGTAACGTTACTAGTTTGTAATGAATTTATGTATCTACCGGGTGTCCCTGAATTCACAATCAATAGATTTTCTGATATGCACAGGGAGCTGGGATCAGTGCATACTGCGCTTTTCTCTTTGCCCTCCGCACGCTGAAAAACTATGATATTCGATTGCTTTTCGGGGCGGAGCTCCTCGGCCGAATTCGGCTTTGCGTCAGGTCAGCGAACAAGGAAAAACGAAGCGTGCGCGCATCCAACTTCTTGCAAGTGCCCTGCATGCGAAGCCGGTCTTTTCGTACAGCGCTAAAAATGCATCAGGAATAAGTGGTAGCGGTCACGTACCATGGGCTCGACGACCATATTCGAGCATCGGAACCTCTCGATCGTTTCCTGCTTTTCATTCCTTTTTTTTTCGTCTTTCGTCACCGAACCAACGATCACGGTTTGTTCGGTAATTGGTCAATTGTCCGTTGACGATATATAATTGACAATTTCAATTTTCTCTGCGCGAGGTTGCGCTTATCTTGCCGAGCAACCGCTCCAAGCGAGTTTTTGGACCCTCTGTATATATACGCGGGCATATCTATGGAAAACGGAGAATGTTAGTGTGGTACCTGTTCATTGAAGAACTGGCCGGTGCACCCAGCGACTCCGGAGCTCCGTGGCATACACCGACAACTTGTTACTTTGTATGGAATCGCAAGAGAAAGAGCAGCAGTACAAGAGGAAGCTTACGAAAATACGAGAAGCCAGTTTTCGCTCACGAAGAAACCAACATGTTGTTGAACCGCTTGTGTACACACAGCAGCAAGCCTTTCTCCCAAGGTGAGAAGGTATAGAAGATTTACTTCGCCGAGAAGACCCGGTGGAGCCGAGCTGCACAGCCAACGAACCCGGTTTCCTTGCTTGCATATACGGGCTATCTCAGCACAGACGGTCAATACCGTAAACTTTATTTTAACGCCGAATTCCAAGCCAATCAACACTTTTCCCTTCGGTCCCTTGTAAAGCTTTGAATTAAACGAATCCCCGACGCGCCATCACATTAAGTCTAGCGACTGAGCGTTGCCGCCAATGATATTCCAACTAACTGTACAAAAACGCGACGATCCCAGGATCGAGCTAATGACCAATAACATCCCACTTTTAAGATTGTTCAAGAAAATTGAGATTTCGAACCACCGGAATAAACCGCGGGTGACTCCGCGACTTTCAAGCACCCGCGTTCTTATGAAGAGACTAAGAAATTTGCCGCTTTTTCCAACAACAACAAAACCCCAATTTTTTTTTGCACACACGGGAAATCAAAATCATTTATTTCCGGAAAGGCTTGAGATCCAAAAGAAAAACTTTGCGAAAGAAAAACGACAAAGTTGATACGCGGACGTGGATTTCTGTAAAAATATGCTACGAGATTTGTGGGAGTGTTAGAAATCCACTGGATAGTCAACTTTTGGACGTGACTGTCGCAAAACTATTTGCTACGAAGTGAATTCTTTCTGGAGACTGAATTCTTGCCTGAAAATTGACGACTCAAGTCATTAATTTACATGATCTTTGTAGGGCACCGAACTCGTCTACAATGCGTTCATTAACGTTGTACTTGGTTGGGTTTTAAAGAAATGTAAGGACGAGTAGGGATCGGGGATCGATGCGAGGAGCTCGAATAATGCAGCGCATGCATGGATTATGCACACGCGAACACTTCTTAGGGTAGTTACCGTTCGTCTTCTGTTTTCTTTCAAAATCAGCGTCGCTCGGTATTTGTAGAGCGTTGGAATAAATGGAGTGAAATTATTACAGCCACGGATAGGGCTTTATAGTTTACAGTAGCGAGAGACCGCTTCACCACATCCGATGGTGGAATGCTCGAAACATATGTTTACCTCATCCGCACAGGTGTCTCTTTCGTTACCACACCGAATGGGATCTCCTGCCAATAACGCAAATATCTTCGCCATAAACTCTCTAGCGTCTCGAGAATGTTTCAATAACTTTTCTTCTACTAACCGAGGCGAGAAGCTGGTGTAACCGACAAAAGCTCGCACTTGTCAGTCTTCCCGAGTTCCGTTTCCGGCGAATAAAAAAAAAAAATTATTTTTATTTTCGAGCGCCTTCGCCGAAAGATTGATGAATCGCAGCTCGCCTGCGCGATGACTGGAGCATTCGGGAGTGCGACTATTATGTTCTGCGGTTGACTCTCCTATGAGGCCATGATCGTCGCGTTCCAAGTGGGTCCACGAGACCCACTGTACGAACCAAGTCAGCGGAAACTGAGAATTCAGGCGGAGAGATAATTAATTAGGATAAAATCATTATTTTTATCCTTCTAATGAGCCGCGACTCATTGCAGATAGAAATTTGCAGAAACGCGGGCGAATCAAGGATTCGCAGTCACGGGAAACAATTTCGAAGAAATTTTCACCGGCAACTTGGAAAATTTTCATTACAATTATTGGAATTTTCACGAAAATCGGAAATTTCCGTAAATAAAAAATGACCGAAAGTTCAAGGTCATTCGACGATTCTACTACGTGACAGTAATTTACTGATTTTTATTCTCTCAGCGTATTGATGATGTGGCGTTGTGAAAATAAATTTTCATGACGAATCGTCATACCGACGTTGGTATTCTCGACGGATTTTATTTAGCATCCGATTTGTTACTTCATTCGTATTTATGCTTAACTTGTATCTAATATGTGCATTATTATCGATATTTCCTGTCCGACGCAGCGGTCGCTAGTTTTTACATTTTTGAGTTCACAATACAGTTTAATAGGAATCGTGCACCCGCTAAGCAAGCTGCGACGGAGTTGCTGCAGCCTATCACGATAAGGTATGTTCGTTACGATCGTGTCCAACTGGCCCGACTTGCCGTCTTAAGATTTTTAGTCGCATCTCAAAAATGTCACTGGCAATTTTTATCTTTTATTTATAGAATAAATCGAATAGACTTTAAAAAATTTGTCAAGGCTCGTTGTTAATTATTTTCAAGGACGATGGGTGATGCAGCAAAAAGCGAGCAGTATTTTATTCTTATAGATTATCTCTGCAATCCGTTCGATGTCAAATTTTCATTGCTGTATAAAAAGTTCGTCAAAATTCGAGCTGAGCGTTATGAAACGTTGTAATTGATAGAATATATGATTAACGAGATAAATGCAAGTTAACAGGATCGTCAAATCGTTATTCGAAGAAGGTTTTGACGTTCGGGTGTCAAAAATTTAGCCTTATTTATGTTTTCGTAACGAGATCAAGCTCCGCCACATGGTCGAGATCAAATTCGTCAATTTATTTACTCGTCAGCTTTTTACGATTCTTTTTCTTCCTCTCTCACTCTCTCGTTCGTTTCTTTATTTGTCCTGATCGAGCTGTGAGGATATTGGACGCTTATTGGACTCGCTCGTTAACGTGTTTAGTCTGTGGGTCCCTATATCTTTCCTCGTAAGAATATTACGTATATACACGCGTTTAGACAAGGCGATATAGTATTACACTGCAGCCTTTCTTTCAAACCCAATCTCATAAAGTATATGAGCCAGTACATACATATCCATTTGGATATAGAAACCTTGCCAGCGTAAAAATATAAAAAAAAACATCTCAACTTCGGATATGAATATAAAGCACGTCGATAATACTCTGTGTATGAATGTATAAATATAATATGGACATATTACATTGCTTAGATACCCTCGTACATAAGTGACAAATATATATAAATGTCACGCTGTTCAAAACTGTCAGACCGATCTATAGCATTCGTCATACGGTTCCTGCGTTTTATTCCTTTCCATTGAGCATCTGTCAATTGATTCAATTCCAAGTTAATCAAATGTTTTATCAAATAAATTTCGTTCAAGAGCTCGGATGCAATTTAACTACCAAGAACAGTTTTTTTTTGTTGTTATTTTTGTTTATTCGTACGAGCATATTGATGTGATGAAATTTGAAAAATGTCATGTACGTTTTAGCTCGAAAAAAATCGTCTTTTTCAATGTCGACATTTTTTTGACCACGCACTGAGACAACCATTTATTGATATGTACCGCAGGATTTGTTAACTCCTGACAAATGTAAAGTTGGATACGACGATGTAAATGTTTTCGAACAGTTAATGAATCATTTTTTCGAGCCTCTTGATTGTCTGAACTAAACATTTGTTAATAGTTAATAAATGAATTTCATTAACATGAGCATTATTTAAAATAACGAACGGCAGGGATGGAATTTTACGCCGAAATTTGATTGGGAACCAAGGAAAGAAAACTCTCATTTGCTCCGCTGGTTCAATAAACTTTTGTCGTCTCTTTAATGGATACAAAGAATTCTCGAATGAAAGAAATCCTGTGAAATTCATGAAGTGCTTTCGATCTAAATAATTGGCCAATTTGCAGGGAGGAATACAATTCGGAAAAGCAAATAAGGATTGTTCCTTTTAGAACTTGATGCCGAAGCTGCGCGTCGATGGTGGACGGAGGATTTATTTTCGTAGTGGCAACGCCTGTACATAGTTGATTTTTCTTTATGTTATTAAGCTGCCGATGAATCGACGGTACTTGTACTGTAATAGGCTCATTAACGGGACAGTCGCGCTGCGAAGAATTCACAAGCAAATCTCGACTGACTCGGCACAACCGCCCTCCTCTCCTTATGCACATATGCAGAAGCGTATATTGACGAAGCGAGAGTGGGGCTGATCGTACGATTTGTAAGGCGAGAGTTTTCAACAATGCGTTTTATGAAAGTCAACGAGTAACTCGTACTTGTGAAAAATCGAGACAGCACAGCTTTGAGTCATATTTACTGCCGCGGACAAATGAAAACAATTCAAAAACGAGTTTTTATTGCATCGATCATAATTGCGACGTGCTATTCAACCTGAAAATTTCGCGAGTGCTCGCGTTTATGGCCCAGAGAAACGCCAACAATAAGAACCGAAGAAAATCCATGCAAATTATTGGCAAGTCGCACGAAACGTCGTCACAAAAATACTGACGAATTTTGTCGCCTCGGACTCGAGAGTTTGTCTCTTCTACGCTCCCCTGAGTTTGACGTCTGGACACTTTGTTTCAATTGATCTAAACCAGCGATCTGTGAAGGATCATCGTTACGATGCATAATTAGGAAGCTTAAAGCTTTCTCTACGCAAAAACTTGCTTTCAAGGTGATGGATCAGTCATCGAGCCTCACTTCGAATCTTCGAAATAAAAATGCTCCGTTCTCGATCGACTAATGACAAAATAACTCTGTCAGCGGACGCGGAAAAATGGAAAAAAAATCTGTCGACAGGACCTTTTGTTTATTCATCGAACCGAGTCGAAAATATTCAATTTCGAAAATTTCCGCTATCTCTCTCGCACTCACAGTGGCGAGATAGCGACTAATCCCTCACCTTAGAAAGAGAAACGTGCCATGGGGATTTGTCTCCATGGACCAATAGGAATAGCAGCATCAGTCATACGAGTACGAACGATTCTAACGATGGATCCAGTAAGCCATGACAAATTCCGGTCATTCCGTTAATTACGTCGATGACGTCGCTCGTCTATTTTTTTGTTCAATTGCCTCGCCAATAAAATTGATAAAAATACGAATCCATGGAATAGCGTAATCGAAACGACGTTGGTGTCGTCAGGATTTTCGCAACTTGTGTCCGCAGCTTTTAGTCGTGTAGAGAACAGTAAAAAATTGGAACTTTCATCAAAAAAATGTGTTGTTTCTTTCGGGCTGCACAACTCTTTCGGCGATTCGCTGAATTGAATGGTTTTCCGATAAGTTAGTTGACACAACACCGCGAAATAGCGTAACCACCAAGACGTAATTCAAGACTTCGCCCTAACGTCGCGATATACCCAAGAAACTCAATATCCTACGAGGACGTAATATCGCTTCTGTGTTACACTTTTACCCGGCAGCAGTTCGAGTGATTCATATGGTTAGAGTTGAGAATCGGAGTTTCGAGTCCACAGAACGCGATTGATGCGCGACACCGAAGATCCATGAGTTTTTACCCCATTTTTCGGTCCATTTCATTTTTTTTTGTCATTCGTTAATTTTAAGTGTCGAAAAAAAAAGAAAATCGCGAATGATCGTGCCTCTGCCATTTGAATTTCGGAATTGACATTCCTCGAGAATTTCATTGCGTTCGAACGATCCGAGCTTCGGAATCATAAACGATCCTAGACTCACACGTCCGCCGGAGAAACTTTATTCATTGGAGAGGAGAAACGAGAGAACTGAGCTCTCTCGATGGCCAGTATTACGAGGCTCGTATAATAGACTTCTATTGTCAGCGCTACCGGGAACCCATAAAGTCCTCCTTAAAGCCAACCCACAATACAACCTTTTGGCCCCAACGTCAGAGGCAACTTTGCACAAACGTGCATGCCTCCACCTGATACCATTTTCAATTAATTTTCACGTCATTTTTTCAAGTTTTTTGCTTGTATTAATTTTTTATTTTTAAATTCAGAATCGCGACATGTTGGAATTCATTTTTCGAAGGAAAAACGCGACAAGGTGGTCGAAAACGAGCCCGACCGTTTTATCGGTATAAAATGTTCTTCGCGTTCGATCAGAAAGTTCGAGCGTGCCCTATTCCCTTCATTCGATCATGATTACCGCAGATAATGCAAGAAAGAAATTTAGGAGGAAAGAAAAAAATGAAAAAAACGTTTTTTTACACGAAAAAATGCGATCGTCGGCGACTGTTCTTTTCCTTTGATTTATAAAATCAGCATTGCGTTGAAATATTCGGAATAATGGGCAAACGATTATTGAAGAATTTTAAAAAAGCAAATTTTATTTCTTCCTGAACGAATAAAATGTTTTGGTCATTCGCTTCGGAGCGTCTGCTTTTGGTATGGTGGAGGAAAAGTATACGGGTTTTGACCCTGTGGAAGGCTAAAAACGTTGCTAAAAACGTCGACACGGAAAGCTCCGGGAAGAGAAAGAAACGAAAGACCGAAAAGGATACATTTTTTATAACGTCGTGTCGTTTGTTTTTCGGCTTGTTTTTGTATTTTTCTCATGATTTTTATTCGCATGGATACGTGTTTTTTTTTTGGTTATGACAAAAGTGTAATTTTTGTAGTTGTTATCGCATGATAGTAGTTGGACGTAATTTCTTCGTTCCTTTTCTGTCGTTGAGGCAGTAGTCATGGCGTAAAGCGCTTGGCGGCTTGCATTTTGTCGCACGCCATCTTCGCCCGATGGCTTCACTTGGAACGGTCACAACTACATAAATATGAAAAGCGCCCGGTAGATCGGACTCGCGAGCGTGCGCGAGTACACGCGAGCGTCGCTGCGGCGCAACGAGGATACGAGTCGTACAGTCGTTCCCCCCCCGACCGCTGGTCGCCTTCCCCCTCCGCCGCGCCGCGCGAACGCTTACCCTACCTTCGACGCGCTGTGCCGAAGTGCCGATCGTCCGCCGCCGTCGTTGTTCGCCGCTCTCGCGCGCTACTGAGCCGGCCACGGGGAGAACACTCAGTGAGTTACGGGCTACGTATCCGTGCGGATCGGTATTTTTCTGTGTACGTAAGCATCCATATATATTCACGGACGAACGACACACGCATGTCTTTTTCGTTCGAACGCGATATATTCGCTCAACTTAAGAGACACGTATTCACGTCGAATGCAATTCTGTGTTGCTATTACTAGTGCCCGCGACCCGTTATTATCCTCGATCAAAGATCGCGTAACAGTGCATTTATATATTCCGTAGACACGACAATGTAATTTCAATACTCGTCGTCCGAAGAATGTGACATTTTATCGCTGGAATTACATTCGAGCGAGTGCGACAACGAAACAGTCATTCTTTTTCGTTGCATTAACTATTATTATTATTATTTTAGCTTGGTAAAAAGCACGAATGGACAGTGAGTCGGTGAGTTTTGGAAAAAGCCCACGAGGTGGCAGTGATAATCGAGATTGTTTACGTTACGGAATGTAAAGTGTGTTCGGGTGTATTCTTCGTATTCTTTAGTCACGCTCGCGATACAATCTTTATAGCCGAGCAACAAAGTAGCTCGAGAAAAGACACGGAGTAACAATAAAATTGTGTGCGTGTAGTGGTGTTGCTGGGGTTTTTCTCTCTAAGAGACGAACAAGCGAACGGGAGAAAGATACCGGGAGACGGAGAGAGCGCGACAGCTCGAGATAGATAGAGTGGGTCGGCAGAGATACGTAGATTGGCAACGATGCTGTTTGCACCGATCAAGTGGTAAAAGGAAACGGGAGGAAGAGAGAAACCGCGAGAAACAGAGAAAGAAGCTAAGAGCTCCGTCCGTGTATTGCCTTCTCGTAAGAGAAACTGCGAGGTCGCGTGTGCGCGAGTGTTTCGTGTGTGCTAGAGCAACGAGAACGGCTGTTTCGCGGGACCACGTTGCTTTCGCTCCTTTGGCGCCGGTTTTCCATTCTTTTATTCTTCTTTTACTTATTTTTTTTTTCCTGCCCTGTTCAACTCGGTTGCATCGTGTCATGTTACATTAACTCGCTATTACTGCACACTTTGTTACCAAGACGAAATATAGAAAAACTTTGAGTGATCCGCGATAGCAGGCTCTCGCCAACGCTTTTATTATTCACAATAAAACTTTTTTCCTCCACTTCACACGCGCCGGAGGAACTGTCAGCCGCCCGCGTGTGCGTTTCCTTCTCTCCTTCGCCCGCATATATAGCACATGTTGGAGGTTAGGAACTCGGGCAGCTATCAACGCTCTTCTTTTTAAAGGTAAGAAATATTGTTGGTCCATTGTTTGTTTTTTCACATCATTATCCGCACTCCAGCCATTATTATTTATTCATGTTTCCCTGAACTTTGCCTTCTATCGAATCGATGCTTTTTATTCCCTTTTCGGACGCTCGACTCGTCGCTGCGTAACAAGTCACACATGTTTTTAACCTTCACTACAAACCTGACGAGAACTGATATACATAATAGTAGAATCGATCGATCACAAAAAATATCGATTCTCGCTACGTCAACCTGCAATTCGAACCACTTCTTTTTTCATAACGTTCGATCGTGTCGCATCGCCACGTCCCCAGTTGTACTGAAACATTTTATTCGTCTTCGACGCCCTTCGGACGACCTCAGTGTCTTTGAACTGACGGCCAGCTGTAAATAACGAACGACAACATCTCAAAAAATTTCGGATCGTTCGCTCGTCAAACTTTTTTCGCTCAAACTGTTTTTGCGTTTTCGACGGTCCGTTTTGTCGGTTTTTTAGGTTAAGGGCCTCAAACTCCTCGGGGTTTTTTAGTAGTACGATTTTTTCGTTTTTTTTACTTTTCTTCGATAACAACGGAGTGATATAAATTTTTATCCTTCGGCAAAGGTAAAAATAGTCTGAAGCGTTATTTTTTCATGCAAGAAAAATGTTGAGAAATTTTGTGATTTAGAGAAACAAATAATAAAGCAAATCACGACCATAATTTTGAGGTTCACGTGACAGTTGTTTCAAAAGGTTTTGCATATTTAATAATTTTCGACAAAAATGCACCTGTTTACGAACACGAGAGTTCGTGTCGTGGGATTAAAAAAATACTTGCTATTCATTGGCTACTAAAAAACCAACGTGTGCAATTTTTTTTCCATTCCCAGGCTGCAGCACTTTCTTCGGCAGCAGGAAAAAAATACATTGACGCGAAATTACGCCAGTTTGGAAATAAATATTGCAAATACTTTTGGTAAAAAAAAAACTTGAAAAATTGTTCTCGTTTTTTGCGGCATACGATGCTGAAGTTTGCATCGTTTGAATGCAATGAAATTCTGTTTTTTTTTTGCGACCAGAACTCACGATTCTTATTCAATATTTAGTCAGGAACTTGAATGTCATGCAGAAATTAGTAGCGGCGATTACTTTCCGTTATTCTGAATAGGAAAAAAAAAGGAGAATTCGGAATAATTTTGATGACGAAATTTGAAGGCCAAGAAAATTGAAAATATTATTGGAGGACGTAACATCGAAGTTTATGATAGGAAACGTAGTTGTACTACAACGTCGACGGTGTGGATGGCAGCAGCAGGTGACGCTGTGTGCTGCAACGTTGAATTACAAATATATAATGATACACTGCAACTTTTAGAAGCCGAGCAATACAACGCTGGTGGCAAAATAGGGAGACGGCGAGAAAGAACGAGAGGGAGAGAGGTGGGAGAATATGCATGCGAATACTAGCGAGGATAATATTGCAACAGAGAGAGATGGGAAGCGTTCCTTTCCGGGGGCGGTTACTTCCTGTTTTTCTTGTGTCTGTGTCTGTACCTCTCAGTGCGTAAATCCATTTTTTTCACGCACGTGTGCACGTGTGTACATGCGCGTGCGTTATTGCTTCGGTTCCGCGTGGTGCAAGTTCTCCGCTAAATCTCTCTCTCTCTCCCTCCGGTTTTTCGAAGTTTAGTGGCTCCGATTATAAGTGCATGAGCCTAATTATTTAATCGGTTATTGGACATTGAATCTCACAGAAAACCCAACGATTTTATGAGCCTGAAGCTTGCATCGACGCAATGCCACGAAAAAAAAAAAAAAAAAAAAAACAAAAACAAAAACAAAAATGATTCGTCACTTTTTTATTTTACAAATCCATCCTGAGATCCAAAAAAGGCAAGGGGCAAATTTAGAATAAAAAATTCGAAAAAAAATGACATTTTTTTTTCATTTCTTGGCATTGCCTCGATGCAAACTTCAGGCTCATACAATTTGGCTGACATTGATTTTTCTACCTTTTCAGTCTTTGCAAATTATCACGATTATTGGTAAAAATTGTAATTCTTATTTTTATGCAAAAAATTCGATACTTTTATGAACATCTATTTCTATACATATTTTTTTTCTGCTTTATAGAGTCACGCGTGATGAAGTTTATCTATAAAAGTCGAGAATTTCGTGATGTTGAGGTTTGCATCGTTGGAATGAAACGAAATTCTGTTTTGTTCTCGAGTCGAGCTCAAGATTCTTCTTAAATAATTGGTCAGGACCATAAAAAGGTCTTCTCTTAGGATCCAAAGACGAAATTGGTACGAAAGTTGTCACGATTTTTTAAATTGAACAGAGAGTGCCTAGAAAAAGTTTTTTTTTCGTTGGATCTCCTCGATGCGAGCTTCAGTGTCATAGAATTTCTCAAAAGTTCATTATTCATATTCGACATTGTTTCCAAACGTCTGAACGTTCTTTCCTCTCCATAACTTCGACATTGGAACTGGCGGATTCTGGCGAGGAAGAGCAACTTGGAATAGTGTCGACAACAATGTAACGGAACTTTGGTCTTCTACGTTGTCAATGGCACGGATCGAGTTATCCTTGGAAATTTCTTCGCAAATTCATTAATTGCATTCATTAACTATTTTTTCTTAATGAATCGCACGGAATTATCGGGCAGGACCGAATTCCGATTACACTAAAGTTCGCAATGTTGGGCTCCAACGATAAATAATTATTCTATTAATTTTCCGGTTAATTTGAAAAATTATAACAATTCTCATATCCATTCTCTCTTATCTTAAAAAAACGTGGTTATTAAGAACCGTGAGATCTGGTCAAGATAAAATAGAATTTCGTGGGATTCCACGGATGCAAACTTCAGCATCGTCAAGTGTCGTGCGTTTATTTATGTGAGATTTCTTCAATAAACTATTGACAAGCCGTGGGAAAAGGTGATTTTTAAATTTCTTGGCTGATAAACTTAATTGAGAGGAGCTGATTATCTCGATGCCGTCATTCGGTATTGAAGAACGTTTGACAGGTTTTTGATGCGGTAAGCAGCATCCACTTAAGCATTTCGCGGCCTAAACAGTTTCGAGAAATATCAAGAGCACGAAAATGATTTTCTTCAGTTGCCGTTCGTCTCTTCTTCTCCAATCCGGCATGAAATAACAAAATGTATATATATATATATGAATACGCGATCATGGTGAATGAGAAACCGGCGTTCGAAAATAAAAAATTGACGCGGTGTGCGAGGGTCCAAGGGCTATCGTATGCCGTGAGAAACCACGCGAAATATTATGTGGTCGAACAGGTGGTGCCACGAGTTAGTGTGCTCCTCCCTTCTTCCACGCTCACACTTTTGCCAATTCTTTTCTTCTTTCATCGATTGGACCGATGATCTCCCGATCTTACGGATTTCTCGTTGTTTGTCCGATAACCATTTCCCTTTCCTCTCATCTTCTTTGATGCACTTACTAATTTCCATGCCAACAGAAAGAGCTTCCTTCTACAATGGATTAGGTGGCAGGCACAGCCGATGTTCACAATTTCTTCTTTTTATTCCTATTCACAACCTCACGTTTTTTTTCTTCATTCTATCCATTATTTGTAACACTCTGACGATGGGAAAAAATCTGATCAGGTTCCAAAGATATGAATTCGCTGCGAAAACGAATATAAAATTTATCCCTATTTGATCGAGCAAATTAATGAGTTAATGAAACGATGTAATCCTCGTACGAACCGCGTCAAGATTTTTATTCACTGAAGAAAACATTTTCTGCAGGGTTTTCTTAATTCTCAATTTTTCATTTTCTTTGTGCATCATATTTGAAAATTAAAAGTTAGAGACCCGTTGGACATCTCAAAATCTTACTCGTGACAAAATTTCAGGAGGATGGCTACCCAAAACGATGTGGCCATGTTAAAAGCATAGGACAATTCAAAATTATTACAATTTCACAAAATTTGGTGTGCATACTCTTTGGTATTAAATATGAATATTCAAATTGTTTAAGATTTTTTTTCTACATAGTTTTCGAGTCATTGAACACTATAGACTCTGGATGCATAAGCATAGGATTGAGATATACATATAGGTATATATCTTGTATTGTAAACTCAAATTATTCGGCAACTATGTAGACGAGAAATAAAAAAAAAAATTTGTCACCCCATTCGATGCTTAAGAATATTATCACCAAATTTTATCAAATTTTTATCATATTGTCGTATTCAGCGAAAAAATCCAATTGGTTTCAAAAACGTTTTATTTTTTGGTGAAACGGAAACAATATCCTCTTCTTTTGCAAGTCCCTCCTGAGGCTTTATGTGAATCGATTCATTTGACTTGGGGAGTGACTTGTCGTTATTTTTTATCGAGAGAGTGCAAAGAAATCGTATCTACTCCCAACGTTAATCTTTGATCAACTAATTGTCTAGATTCTGGGTTATACTTCCTATGGAATAAAAGGGACACGAGATATAAGATTTGTAATTAGAAGTACAGCTGGATATGCTCGGTAGATCGGCTGTTGATTATTAATCAACTTATAATCTAGATTAGTCGAACACACTGAGTATAAGAAAAAATAAGTTCCTTGAGCTTCGATAGAAAATCTGCATTTCTCCGCCACGAGATAAACTCAACGTCATCGCGGCCGCACGTTTTTTTTTTCAACTCTGAATATTTAAATTTCATGTGAAGCGTTGCCGGCAATTTTCGAAGCTCAAAACGTTCTTGAACGTAAAAATGCATACAAAATTCAAGGAAATGGACAATTTTCATGACACTGAAGTTTGCCACCTTGGGCTCCGGCGAGGAATAATTTTTCTATTAGTTTTTCTTCAATTCGAAAAATCACGACAGTTTTCGTATCGATTTTGTCTTTGGATCTTGAAAAGACACGAGCCTCAAGTTTACATCGACGCAATGCCATGAAATTAAAAAAAAAATGATTCATTACTTTTTTTCCAATTTTTTATTCTTAATTTGCCTCTTGCCTTCTTCGGAGCTCACGTATATATTTATAAAATAAAGAAATGACGAATCATTTGTATTTTTTTATTTTATTTTTTCATTTCGTGGCATTGCGTCGCTGCAAACCTTCAGTCTCATGAAAAGACGTTGTTTTTCGAGAGAAGAGAACGAAGAAAAAACAGAATTTCGTTGCTTCCCAACGATGCAAACTTCAGCATCGAAAATTTTCATGTTTTTACTTAATTGTTTAGTATTTATTATGCGGATTCCGGAAACTTCGGTTATTCTTGTCGTGTAGCATTTTTCCTGGACTTTCTAAAGGAATTTAAGGTACTGAGAGCTGACCACGTTCTTGCACGTGTTCGTGTACACATTCGTCAGCTTGTAATCTTTCTCTGATAACCATTTCAAGTTCGAAGGCTGAATCCTTCCTCTACAAAATCGTATTATCTCCGGAGCAGTTTGGCTTTTCAAGTCGGAGCAGTGGTTCGTCCGACAGATTGAGATTTCCGTTGATTCTACTCAACTTTTCATTTTCTCTCTCTCCATAGAAATTGCTCATCCGTTTTCGTCAATCATCACTGAAAATATTCCTCCGAAGAGAAATGCACATGCGTGCTGGCAAGACTGTAACAAGCTCACTAGTTCACGATATCGAGATGACCTAATCAAACGCAAGAACAGATTTGATAAGCCCGCCAATCGAGTTCCAAAAGCAAAGGTCGACCTTCTGCAAAATTTATCGAATGACACGATATGACCAACACGCTCTGCGTCTTCGTTTTCCGATCAGTTGAATTCCCGAATCAATCCAGTTGTACTTTTCAATTTTAAATCGAACGGGACGAGCCTAAGATTCATCCGTTGTAATGAAAAACAAATGCAACTAAAAGTTGTTCAATTTTTTCGGGTCCTCCAGTTTCCCCGACCGCTCTTATTCCTTATCAAGTAGCAGAATGACGTCATTATTCCGTCATTGAGCTCCGATCTCAAGAACATCGTTGTTTTTTACACCTAAAAGTCAAATCTGCATGAAATATTTCGAAAATCTCAAATAACAAAATTGAAAAAAAAAATTAGAAATTCTTTTTTCAACGCGTGGATCATGGATTTTGAATCGCCGAACTCCTAAAAGTCAAACGCTGTATGATTACTCCAACACGGCGTGTTTATAAAAAGCACCTAAACCATGACGATATCTCGTATCGAATGTGTCGCGGAGTGAATTTTTATTTATTTTATTTATCACGTTTTTAAATTGGTTTCGCGTCATTGCCGAAAAGCCAAGATAAACGAAGAGTCAAGCTCGTGCAGTAACCAAGTATACAGTAGACTCGGATACGAGAAGCAAAAGTGCTTGCAAAAATATGCTGATTATTCGTAATAAGAATAAGCGTGCAGCGATGTGTCTTGTGAATAATGAATACGAGAAGTACTTAGAAAAAAAATAAAAGTGCATGACGGAGATATGAACAGCAAAAGGGAAGAAAGATAAGACGGATAAGGCCTTCGAGATAAGAGAGATGGACCGAAGATTATATCAGCGGTTGACAAATTCTCGGACGTTTAAACAAATCGTAGGTTGTTGGGCACTGCATAGATGGCGACGCACTGCACTCCCGCGGGGGGCAAGAATAATTCACACTCATGCACTTACATCTATTGAAAATAACTCCAATCACCAAGATACACGGTGAAACAACATTTCGCACCAAACCATTACGGTCTTGCTTCAGCTCCCACTCGCAACATAATTAGCAGATATCACGGTCGAGGCAGCGATACCGTGCCGGCCTCTTACCCTTTCTCCCTTATCCCGCGTTTCTCTTTCCCTCTCTCTCGCTCTCTCTCTCTCTCTCTCTCTCTCTCTCTCTCTCTCTCTCTCTCTTTCGCTCTAGCTCTCTTGCTTCAAGCCTCTTCCCCCCTCTCCTACTACAATCACTACAGGTTGAGTCTGGGAACGCTGTACTATACATTATTGAAATTGATATAGGCTAGCTCGTAGCATCGAGTTCGTTCATAGCATATTGTACATATACTCGCGGAAGTAGGTCGTCACGGTGCATTTATAAATATATCGGTTGTTCGTCATCGTTAACCATGCACTGTGATAAACTTTGGGCCAGCTGGCGTCTTCTCACACTCTTCGTCAACATATTTGGAATTAATGTTTATCGCGTTTGCCTCATTTGCTTTACGCGCACCCAATGACTTTGACTCTCGGAATGAAAAATCCATTCGCTATGAAAGAAAATTCCTTTTAAATATCAACTTTGCGCGAAGTTTTCACTTCCGAATCGCGCCCCGCCTTTGCCCTGGACTCTATTTTCATGAGATCAATTGTGCACTCCCATTTTTAACCACATCTCAGTTGGACTTGACCGATCCCTTCGGAACTGCAATTCTTATGGTTGGAGATTCGGTCTTGGTGACTTTTTCTTATGATCTCGTGTACAGCCTTCCGGTGTTACTTTATTGCAATCTGACAGGATTGGCTTTTGACGAGACTGAAGTCCGCAACGTTGAGGTCCAACGAAAAATACGTTTTTCGATCAATTCTTTCTTTAATTTTAAAAGCCATGACAATTTTCATACCGACTTTCTCTTTGGACCCTCAAAAAATATCATTTTATTGTCCCGATCAAATATGTTATAGGAATCTCGAGATCTGATCAAGAAATGAAGGAATTTCATTGCATTCCAACGATAGAAACTTCAACGTCATCCGTTTTCTGCCCCAGAAAAATATTTCGGCTCGGAATATTTAGATTATTCACAAAATTTTATAAATAATTAATACAAATAAACATTTTTCGTTGCATTCCAATGTTTCCAACTTCAGCATAATTTGCTTCTCCTGTAGGACCGCTTGACAATTGCCGAAACCGCAGCCGTGTTTTCAGAAACTGTAAGGAAACTGGAGAGTCTCCTTAGACCACCAAGCACTGGCCATGGCCGAGTCTGCTCCAACGACGCTCTCGGCAATTCAATTTTGACGTGCAAAGTTCGAATGTCTCAAAATGAACAACTGAAAGAAAACGCTATCGGTTTTTCTTTAGTTATTTTGGCAATTTTTAAATAATTCTGCGCAACATGGCGAAATTCGTTTTCTTCGTTCTGACAGTGAGCCTGAAGTTTGCATCGACGCAATGCCACGAAATAAAGTAAAAAAAAAAAGCATTCGGTCTCGGGACGTGAAAATACCAGGAGCTTTTTTTCTCGAAAATTTTTCACGCTCCAACATCCTGTGAACTTGAACTTTGTCATTTCACATTCATGTTGCATCGATGGTACGAGAAGTGCCGAGAAATTCACGTGCCAACTTCACTTATCGGTGGAATACGATTGGGCATTTTTTTCTTATTCGTTTTATTTATTAATTGTCATTTGTCAAAGTGACAAATATTGTCTATTTCCAACTTTTGGTTTATTCCTGCAGAAGACTACGAGTCGCTGTTTTCCTGTGATTTACAGATTCTTATCGGCTTCCTTTGCAACACACTCTCTGCTCTGCCTCTCCATTCCTCGTCCACGTTGCTCTAATCAATAAATTCATATGACCGTGTGGATATTTATAGAAAAATGTGAGCATTAGGAGAAATCACCTGTTGCACATTTCCAAGTAAACAAAATATATATGTCCGGGTGGCACCGTCGTCATAACTACGTTTGCTCGCAACATCTACAACACACAGCCACACTCTTACTCGCGAATCGGTAGCGAATACGATTTTGTATATGTTTAAATGTCACTTTATAGTTTCCATGACCAACCCTCTCAAATATTCAGCCGAGTGAGGTAACTATTCGTATTAGGACGTTTCCCACAGGTTTTCCTGTTCAGGGTGTTGATATTTCTTGCGTTGTGTGAATGCGGTAAAAATACTGTAGGAAACTTCCCGGGAATCAGCTGAACTCGATCTAAATTTTTCAAGCGCCGTTTCTTCTACTCTCGGGACGAAAGTTCCGCAGATATCGAAATGCCGTCGGGAACATTTTTGTAGAGAATTTTGTGATCTACGAGATTGGTCCTATCGAGTTTTGCTCTATCTCCGACCGTTTCGCCAGAATTTTTAATCAGAGACCATGAGTCTCCCCACGTCGATAATCTCATCAGCAAACGACTTTTCGCAGTTTTTAATGTTTCGTCACAGAATTCTGTACCGAACTTGAGTTCATGAAGATTACTGTGCCAAGCCGGACACCCTGTACGTACGCTTTTAATCCTATAAATCTAGACAGTTAAAAATGGTTCAAATCGTTATTGGAACCCGACTTTGCAAAACTCTTATGCTGAGTTTTTCACGCACGAAGTATAACACCCGACGGTCAATCAATTTATTATTTTCGTGTGTCTTTACACTAAAGACAAATATGAACCTAATAGTATTTTTTCTTCTTTATGTTGTGGACAAATTACACGACCCACGTCGAACTAACTTTCGAAAAGTATACCACACGGCAAATAATTCATTAGCTAAACTAAAAAGTATCTTTTTCGAACCTGCTGCGAACCAAGCTCGCGTTCTAACCTTTAATAATGAGCCTGAAGTTTGCATCGACGCAATACCACGAAATGAAACAAAAAAAAAACAAAATGATTCGTCACTTTTTTTTTCATTTCGTGACTCTTCAGGCTCATCGTTAATAACGTTTGACCATCATTATGAATGTCAATTTCCGTAATCATAGTTATCCCTTCGGAAACATTCTTATGAAAAGTTAAATTTACAACACCTCAATGGAAAAGAGAAAAAAAATACATTTTTTCTACCCTCACGTGAATTTACTGAACATTTATTCAAGCTCCCGTGCCAGGAAGGCGAAGCTTTGGATCAGGCAAACAAAAAGTACGAAACCTTTACGAACTTCTAAAGAATCGAAACTCAATAATTTATCCTTCGTGCCATCATTGAAGATTTCGATATCAATAATTTGATAACTGAATCGATGATTTTCTCGTTTCTGTTCGCATTGAGAATTCTTCGTTCAGAATGCAGTGATTTTTCAACCCTAATCCAATCGGAGGAGCTTCAGTTTTAATTGCGAACCTGTAATTTTCGAAACGGATGAAAATTCATTTCTGGTGTTGAGACAAATCCAAAGAAATAAAGCAATTTCTATTATTTTTCAAATTCCATTCGCCGAGGCATAAAATCGATCGATATCCCTCTCGAGTTTTCTTTCTGAAGCAATTTAAGGGAGGAAATTATAATTCACTGCATTAGCCTGTATATGCGCGAGCAATAGACTCCGCATAGTGAAGCACGTTATTACGAGCACCACTACTTCAAGCTTTACTCGTAAAGTCTGCAGCACATGATCGTCAATCGAGGTCTGTACCCCCGTATGCTCGTCTCGTCTCTGCCAATAGAAACATATCAATTTTCTGCTTAACAATATACACGAATACACACTCAACATTGAATGAATATCTACCGAACACGTATCATAGCTTATTTTATGCATTTCGATCGATTCGAACCGCGAGAAAACAGATCTACCTCGTCGAGTAATATTCCAGACCAGAATATCTTCTAAACGTTGTACAAAAAATACCAGTCGAGAAAACATTTACTACGAAGCGCCGTTATTTCTGCTGATGATTTTACAAAAATCTGCATATCCCTCGTTGTCGTTCGACAACGATCCTGAAGAAAAGAAATTCTTTTTTTTGTTCGTGGCCAGATCTCACGATCTTATTCAATATTTAGTCGAGACAACAGAGTAATGTTTTTTTAAGATCCAAAGAGATAATCGATACAAAAATAGAGATGATTTTTAAATTTGAACAAAAAATTAATAGAAAAATGGATTTTTTGTTGAAGCCCAACGTTGCGAACTTCAGCATCATATTCGACAATATTTCTTAAGGACTAGGAATTGAATCGGTACATTTTTCGAGAATTTTAAAAGTTATTAAAAACCATGGTTCGAAAATCAATTTCCCAAATCTCCGCAGACTTTATAACGTCATTGTGATTGATCAGATGACGTGGAACTACCGTGTGACAAAATCGTGAGCTATGGATGTCGAGTATTGATTCAGGAAAATGAAATAGTTTTGTGGCATTCGGACGAAGAAAAATTTCATAGGGTAAAGGTCTTAGGATAATCGTCTTTATTACGACGTAGTGGAGAGGAGGGAGACTTTGGATTATATTCCTGCGTGAAAGAAATGGGATTTGACAGTTTGGCATGTGTATTCATTCGCATCAAGGTGCATATGAATAATTCAATCAATTATCGTGCTTCCCGACCATTTGTATTAAATCATTGTCGATGCGCAATTAATAGCCTCGAGGGAATAGAACTACGTACAAATTCGAGTTGATGAATTTAAAATCACAACGCCTCGGGTAAACCAATAGGAATTTCAATCGTCGGTGCAAACTTTTTTCTTATAAAATTCTTACTCAAATATTTATCGAATAAGGAAAATCATAGAAATTGAAAAGAAAAAAAAAATTTCTTCAATTTGCTCTTGCTTCAAAACCACGACAGTTACCGAAAAGTAGTCTCGATCTTTTTTGTGCGAAATTTCATGATCTACAAGATTGGTCCTATCAACTTTTCTCCTACGTCCAACCTTTTCGGCAGGATTTACTTTCAAAGGTCACCAGTTTTCCACGAGACTTGCACGAGACTTTTTTGCCCATTGATTTACGTTCGGAGGAATGACCATTTGCTCCAAGACATCCGGAACATAGAAAGATTCGCAGAACCAATGTACTCCCTTGAATCTCGATAGTTAGTTTGCTGGATCAATTTCTTGGAGGTTCTCCCTTTTTTGTGAGTTTTGCCTTCTCCGACGCCTCGATCGTTCAATATTCTCGTGGACATCGTAACCTCGAATCGATAACTTCCGATGGGACAAGAAAAATTCAAGAAAGTAGAAAATCTACAATCCAATGAGAGGAGCTCAATGAAAAAAATGTTGAGTCTTAAATTTAATGAAAGAAAGTAAAATGATTAATGTTGTGAATCCTGCGGATTCGAGATCGCTGTCCCCATAATCCCTTATCCTTTCAACCTTCCGATTGTCTCCGTAGAGTTGGTGACGAGACTTTGTCGAAGAAAAATCCTTGAGATATTTTTGTTTAAATGGTTTTTTGAATGTCGTTTGTCTTGTTCTGTTGCAGGGCAACGATGCCATCGCTGTTTGAATATTTTGACGAATTATGAAACGTCACGATGTTGAAGAGCACGTGGACCTTGGATCATCGATCGCAGAAGCAAAGATCGCTCAAACGCAACAACTCGCTTCGGCGGTGTCAATTCGTTTAGTGTCCTTCGACTTTCCCTAAATTCTTATTCGCTCTCGTTGTTTTTTTTTCCGAACACGATAGTGCGCGAGTGAATAATCAAAAAATAAAAATAAAAAGTGCGTCGTTTTGACGTTTCAAATAATTTTCAAAAGGTCAGGAATGGATTCAAGAATGAGCCGCGATAACGAAGTTAGTTCGGTTCGACTGAGTGAATCCAAGACTACGAACGGCGCTGGAAACTCCGTAGTCACTCCGCGCGCCCCACCCAATTGTGCACGCTGCCGTAATCATTCTATCAAAATTGCTCTCAAGGACCATAAACGATACTGTAGGTATCGCAATTGTGCTTGTGAAAAGTGCAAGTTGACCAAGGATCGTCAAAAAGTCATGGCGTTGCAGGTCCGACTCCGACGTGCCCAGGATCAAGACGCCGCGAGAGTAAGGAGACCCGAGGAGGTGATTTTGTCCTTGTTCCGCAGGGAAAGTCGGTAAACGTGTACGATCGAGTGCTGTCTCTTTCGAGTACTCTCGGACACTTACGCGAGAGACCCGAGATCGACACTTTCCATCTTTATTTTTATCCAAATTTTACGATCCCTCAAACTTCGTTCTTTTCCTCGCGTACGAACTTCATAAAGAACCTGTCATTACTTTTCAGCATTTCAATCCAATTTCCAATCCAAGGACACTCCGATTTTTCAAATCAAGTCAAAAGCTCACAAAATATTAACAAACGTCAATTTTTTATTTTTTAGAATTCTATATTGATCAATATCCAGAACTTTGTCATTAAATCACGACCTGATCTCTTTGGCAATGACGTACAACGAAGACTCCAAGTTGCTTTTACAATTTCATCGTACAAATGAACTTTCCACGACGTAAGCTCGAAAAAACAAAATTCGCGAGGTTTACAGTTATCGAGATATTCCGACGAATTCAGTACGTCGGATGGACCGTGAGAACGAAAATGAATCACGATTTTTTGTCTTTATCGTTGGAGAAATAATAAAAATGCCTAACAGTCCCTTTCTTACGACTTACACGCAATGTTTTAGACACAGTCCTGTTGAGCCGTGAGAGTAGGAAAATAAATACTCCATAAATAATGGAATTCCGATTTTTCGCTCATAATTATTCGAACGATCATTTGGCACCGAAAACGTCATAGCTCAACCGACGAAATCTGACGAATAAATGTGCAATTTTTATGAAAAAAAGATTCACGGTCGTGATTTTATGAAAATATGTCTGAATAATTAAAAAAAAAAAAAGAAAATGCATCCTGGACGACTTTTCTTCACAAGTCATACGAGAAGAAGTGAAGCAATGAATTTTATGTTTAAAAGAGGTTTAAGGTCGTAATTAGACACTTCGAGAATACGTTCTCCGGTCTCTCGCGGCCGACGACCTCAAGGACTGCGAGGATCACCCGGCCTTGACACAATGTGTTTTTCCTCCCAGCAGGTGGAGCCGCGACCGGTTGAACTCGACGCGGATCGATTAGTCTCGGTGCCACAACCTGCTCTAAGTCTCGAGGGTAGCTGCGGCGGTAGCAGCAGCCAATCTCCTATCAGTAATCATGGCAGTATCGGCGCTCATAGCGGCATCGGTGGTGGTGGTGGTGGTGGCGGCGGTGGTGGCTTTGTTAGCGTTTCGTCGTCCCGAAAATTACCGCCTCCTATGCAACCGCACTCACCTGCTAGCCAAGGACACCACATACCGTTACCTCAAGGCGGTAAGTTTTCATTTTACTCGTTCGATCGTTTTTCCACGATTTAGAAAACAAATAATAACAACAAAAAAAGAAAAATGTCTATGGAATCGATCGTGAAAGCTTTGCCGAACATGGATGCAACGGTCGCGTCGAGCTGTTACATTTTTAGAACCAGGTGCACCATGAAAATCAATGGTGACAGTGCAAAGTGCAAGGACCTACAGTTTATCTTATGGTACTTGAGTTTTGTGGCCACAGAATGATCCCCTATTAGTTCCAACAGCGACAACGACCAAAGAAATAGACACACGATCATTCCGACCTCAAATGCAGTCTCGCACATAATAAATGTCGGGGCGAATCCTAAGAGAAGCCTACCTGTTGCTTTCACGTTCGCGGCACCACTTATCCTCGGAGCCACCAAGCTCTCGGTCCCTTCACCCTTCTCTCGCTCGTTTACGTGCACTTATTCCCCATGCAGAGTGCGCAGCTCTGAACCATAATTTGACGCAACGTTGCTAAATCTTTGCTAAATCCGAAACAAATACGAAGAGAAATCTTGACGAATTAACTTTTCGTCCATTCCTTTTTTTTTCACTCTCCGCAGTTTCTCGTCAACGTCATTTCGATCTAATCGCATTTTTTCCATTCGCAATCCTGCCGTTCGTTATTCGATTAAGAGAAACTCGTGTGCTCCAAACTCTCCGAGTCTCTGGATAAATATAAAATAAATAAAAAAAACATTACCTCTGCAGCATTGAATCGGTTTTCGCTGATAATTTCGTGCCAATCAGCACGAACGCTGCTGGATTTTCGAGTCGTGAGAGCCAGGAATGCAGCCTCGAGAGATTAGCGAAATTTGTCGTCCATCGTGATCGTCCCAAGGTCCCACAGCTCCTCTCCTCTCCTTCATTTCTTCTCTTTTCATAAACTCTTCTCTCGCCAGCTTCATCGGTTTTATGGCATTTCAATAGTGCGGCTGCCACAAAAAAAGTAAAAGACAAATAAGGAATAAAGAAAACGAGAAAAAACAAATGGTCCCTTAATGTTGTCGCTTCTTCGAAAGACGCGGAGCGAGTAATGGATTCTGGCACGAAGATTAATGTGGCAAGAAGCAAGACTGTAACAGCAAAAACAAAGCAACGAAAAATATTAGACAATTCTTCTTACCCCTTAACCGCACCGGTTACGATGAAGTCAAGGCGGTCCTTAAAACGCTATGAAAATTTATGGCGACGGCGAAGCAAGGAGTAAGACACAAGAGCGGAAGAAAGTTACGAAATTGGCTAACGATCTTCTCAGACCGCGGCGTTGCGGTTTTCGTACAGGCCTACTGAATCTCGTACACTTTTTATTTCCTACTGGAATTTGGAACAGGCTCTGGTAAGATCTGTAATGACGAAAATTACCGATGGGATGGCAATCGGAGAAACAGAACATCAATTAAAAATGATAAATGAATGAATAAACGGTAATCACGCCCGTACCGAAATCATGAGAATATTAATAATTTCATCCGGCAGCTAAGAAAGGAAATATTTTCTATCGGTTTGTGTGCAAAAATCTGAAAGAAATCTTCGCTATCGCGCCAAAACTGTTCCTCCATTTTTTTCCATCCCCACCCACATTCCCAGTGCCTTTTTCTCCATTATCAATAATTTATTCCCCCGCGGAGGATCGCCCCGTACCACCTGAAAATCCCGCAATCCAACAACATCCGGAGAGTCCCTTAACGAACAACTAAAAAAGTACATTATCCCTCGTCTCCTCACCTTGAACGAATTTTGAAACGTCCTGTACACATAGCAAGGACTGAAGTGTCCAACTTCCCGTTGTGGTTTCCGTTGCGAGATATGATAATTCGACGCTCCGTCAACACTCACTCAGCCGTAGTCTTTTCTCTCATTTTATTTCTTCTTCTCCTTCGTCTACGTGCTCGAGCGATTCGATCGTTACTCGATCGTTGCCTCCGATAAGCTCCAGAGTATAAGACAGACTCGATATTATTGTCGTCGTCACATCTATACCATCCCTTCCGAACAAATCCTCGCTTTGTTCGTTCGTATTAATACACTCACGCCCATCCACAGTAAAGCATCATTTTAGATCTCTGATACAGCCACGAGAAGTTCCTGTTAATGCTGATTGATTGCTGCACCGAGCAGCACGATGCCTGGGCAAATTTCCGCATATTATTTACTCGTTCTCTTTTTTTTTTTCTTCAACTATTTCCTTCGTTCGGTCGGTCGACAAGTTTAAGGCCGTGAATCATCGCACGGCGGGAAAAGTTGGAACCACGAGATCCCAAGCCAGAGAGAATGTGAAGGAAATTTTGAGTGGGCGAGACCGTAATTTGGCAACGAGGTGATAGTCGCTCCAAGCAGTTGTTGACTCCCAACTAACTTGGCCAAATCTAAACCTGTTTCACGTTTTATTCTCTCGTCTTTCCCAAACTTTTTTCGAGATATGGAAGAATTTTTATGAGCTTGAAGGAAATTCGAACGAGCTCACAGAAACACGAATGCATCGCAGAGCTAATCAAATACGTTGAGCTCTGTGCTCAACAGCCTTCCTCGCTTAAGATCTTAACAACGCATTTTTTTTTATGAATCAGCAATTATTCATGCCAACCGATTTATTCGCTAGTACCGAGTGTCGACATGATTGGTTATAAAAATTCAACGTCCTATAACGATGAAGAAAAAAAAAACAGTGACAAAAATGTCCTTACGGAAGCGAACTGGATTCGTTAATGCTCGGAGTTACAGTTTGCAACACGAAGTAGACGGACAAAGCGTAAGAAAGGAAAAAAAACGACGGAGGATGAGGGAGAGAGAGAGAGAGAGAGAGAGAGAGAGAGAGAGAGAGAGAGAGAGAGAGAGAGAGAGAGAGAGAGAGAGAGAGAGAGAGAGAGAAATCCAAGCGACTCTTTCACTTGACAACCCGACCAAATGTCGAGACCGGCTTTACGATCTTTCCGATTGGGCAACGGGTCATTTCGAAGCCGGCTAATATAATACGAACTTATAACCAAAGAGCCTCCCGTAAAACCTACGACTCCAAAAGCCCGTCGCTTATAACTCTGTTCGACAGAAATCCTCACGTACATGCACTCATCCAATGCACACGTATATGCATATGTTCTTCATTGTGTTTTCCTTTCTGTGTTTGCGTCAACTCGCCTATATCCGCGTCGCTTATGTATGTCCGTTTATGTGAGTCTGTGTCACACAGATAAATACTACATAGATTCTCACGAGACAGCAGACTTGCACCACATACACGTGCATTCACAAATACAGTAAATCCTCTCGTTCACTTCTTGCTTTTACGATCGAGACCGGAGCGTTTTAAAAAGTTATCGTTATTCAGCCTCAACCCCCCCAGTCTCAGCTCGAGGGACGTTCCACACTGGAATAGTTTTCTCGGGATGTGAAACCTTGTGCGTGCCACGGTTCAAATCGTCACCAATACTTGCTCGTTCTTTATATTTTTCTACCTACCTTCCTATACACTTCGGAAGCCAATTCGTTTCACAACGTCTCGCTAATAAAACAAGTCTCATTGCCTCACAGACTCTTACCAAAATAACTTAGATAAGTAAGATGAAATCGTAGTGCCCATAATTATCGTTCAGGTCATCGGGCTCAGACAATTCATTTCCGGAAACATTTAAAATCACTGCAGCCAATCCTCATCAACAGATTCATTCATAATTAGCGATTATTCTTGGAAACATCGAGGAGCGCAACCCAACAAAGACTTCCTTTTTAAATGATTGCTTCAGGATCGTTTTTTTTTTTTCATGAATTAGTCAACTTGTCGATGAATTCTGAGTCTCATAAATTCGTGATTGCCCGCACAAAGTTTAATTGACTTTTGCTGTTTTTTTTTCCATGAGGATTCAATGATCGTTCCATTTTTTTCAGTCTTCGAAAATCGAAGGTCAAAAACCTCGATTTTTCTGGATCAAACGGACAGAATGTTTCTTTCGAATGGTGAGAAAAAAAGGGACAATGGTGGTTTCTGGATATTCTAAGGAAGAATTCTTGGTCTGTCGATTGGTTTAATTTGAACAAGTGCTCATGATCGTAAAATGTCTGTGGTATTTTATTTTCACCGCGTCATAATAATTTACACTTTTATATTACTATTCCGAATGGCCTTGACCTGGAAAAGGAGGGCGACGGGTGTCAAATGAAAATAAAAAACTCAATTCAGCTGTTAGTAATTTCCATTAGAGCTACGAGCTTCTTAACAGTAGCTCAAGTGTCGTAGGACCGGGACAAAACGGTTTTTTTTGTACCGTAATAGTGTCGAGATTAGTCGACATTGAGCGTTCCTAAATTGCCCTTCCCCTTGATCATCCACCCGCCCAATTGATTCATCGCTGTGACACACACACAGCACGCACGACCTCAGGCAGCCACACACTTCGTCTATGGTCTTGTCTGCGTAACGGCTAAAATAAAGATTCGTTATCTCCAGATCAATACCCCGGAGCTTTTGATTTTTTTTTATATCTCTTCTGCTCCATCCTGCCTAAAAAATCAGATCTCGTCAATTTTCACTGGGACATTTTTTGAATGGATTTTCGCGATTCCAGTTCATCCCAATCAAATTTATTCCAATGAATTTTCTTCAGTCCAATTCACGATCAGCTCGTTGTAGTTTTTTGCACCTTAAAGCGAATCGCACAGTCGAATATTCCCTGACAATAAATATCTCGATTTTAGCAACAAATTTTGGGATCTCTCTCTTTTTATTTTTGACGAGACCACGAAATTGTTTTTCTCACTGGAAATATCGAGTGGTCCATCTCTCATAATGTCGGCATTGGATCTGGTTCCATCTTTAACGAGACGACCACTTAACACATGTAACAATATAAAGCTCAATAGCGAAGATCGTAAAAAATATAGGAAATTTCGATTCGTCGGTTTCGCTTTGACTCCGCAACATGTGTGAGGCATTGATCATTTTTTTCTATGCTCACTGCACCATAAAAAATGCCATACACATTTTTTTACCGGCTTGAATAGTTGGAGGTGACGAGAAATCCGAAAGAAAAAAATGGGCTCCCTTTTCTCGGTACTACCCTTGGTGGTGTAGGGCGAGGTGCAGCGGCAGCAGCAGCAACGCTTACGAATCGTTGCGGGTAAGGTCGTTTAGGGTGGATCTTGTTCGCGTGGCTTGACGCGACTCGAACTCAACACCATTTTTTATGACCTTACTCACCGCTTGTATACAATCTTAAGGAACGTTTCGAACAGCGGGACACTTTAGGAAGTGTCTGGGTGACGTCTGACGAAAAGTGCTGACTCATACGTCGCTCTAAGAACAGCATAACCTCACACCGCCCTTCTTTCTTTTCCTTACTCCCTTTTTCCTTGTTTTACTACTTTTTTTATGTTCCTCTTTATTCCCGTACTTCTTTCCTCATGCCAGTCTTCCAGTCTACAAAGATTCGCTTTTTCTATACGGATTTTGGACACTTGGACCCTCGACCATCATTCTTTTCCGGTCATTCAGTTTTACCATTTCAATTCTCCGTGCTCTCGAGAACAATAATATTTCGAATTAAAAAAACGAGGAATTCGAATCACATCACGTCCTCGAAATAATGCAAAATATATTTCTTCGAGTTTATATCAATTTTGGGCTTGCTCATGATGCAAAGTTGATTCTCCTCGTCGACGTATGGAGGTTCCCACGATTTTTCGAGTTTCGAAGTCATTTGAATTCTTTTGGTTGTGCTATTTTGTGTATCAAAGCTTCTGGGCTCCTCGATTCTTTACCCGTATCAGTTTATCAATTTTTTCGTTTACAAAACTTGATTTGCAATGAAAAAATCAGAAAAAATCCCTAAATACTTTTTGATACTTTTACTTTAAGGGCATACCACGGAGATAGCAAATGAAATTCAATAAATGTATTAGTTTTTGCCGTAAACCCACTACTCGAACAGAAGAAAAATAATTTGGGTCTCCAGCGACCCACGATGAACGAATCGGGTTAATCCAACACTCGAAATTCCTTAAACTCGAATTATCACAATCTCGGCCCGACAAACGACCTGATTTTTTTAAGCTTCCTTCAATTTTGATCAGGAATTTCGAATCAATCTAGAAATTCATCGAACGATCAAATCATTCGGAATAAACAATAGTTTCATGAATTTTCACGATTTTTTTTTCTATGAAATTCTCAATTCTCAATTATTCCTGAGAAGCTGTTTCTTGGCTTACAAAGTTTGACGAATAATTCGTAGTGTTAGCTTTAAATCGGTCTCCCTTGTCGCAACATTCGGTTTTATTTTTATGCAAAAACTTTTTTTTGGCGCAAGAATTACCTTAACCTTCCAGCGCAGCCACTATTTGCAGGCATATTGAGAGAAATTATGTCGGAGGTGCGTTCAGTTCACTCATCAGTCGAGCCTGGCCTCGCTGTAAATCCCGCGCGTGACCTCATTATAGTCCACCAGTTTCGTTGCAGTTTAAAGGCTGCGCGACGTACAAAAATTAAGTGGGTTGTGGGACTCAATCCATATCTTTCACTTGTTTATTGGACCAGTCACTAAAATTGTTTGGCCACTTTATTGCAGAGAAGCGAGGAAGATATTCTTAGCATATGCGAGAAAAACACCAAAAATAGGCGTCGTTGAGGGTTCGGAATGACGTTGAGGTTTCCATCGTTGAAATGCATCGAACTTACTATTTTCTTGTGACGATTCGACATTTACATAAAATTGTGAATTTGCTCTGAAACGTTAAATCAACTCCCTCGTATATCTATGACTGACCTGAGCATTCGTCGTATCCCCTTAATAACGCGTATTTTTGTATATTCTTTAGCGATCCCGCATGTATCGCACATCATTGCCAACTCCGGATAACGAGCACGCTCGTTTGTTGCTTTTTTATTGCTTTATAACACAAACACTATTAACAGGCAATAAGTTCGCGATTTGTTCTGCGTCCGGTAATGGAATATATAAAAAGCCATTTGCTATGAGAGAATAAGAGTGCGACGGAGTGCGCGCTCGCTTTTAAATTACGGTAGCACGAAATCAAGAAATTAGTTGTGTGTGTGCGTGCGTGTGTGGATGTTGAACACTTACGTACGTGCTAAACGAAGTTGCACCGTTACACGTTTAATTGCGAAGGATCATTTGAATATTATCAACGACGAAGAACGTGCCAGGAAGGTTAGAAATAATTCAGGGATTCCCGCAAGGTGGAAGCCTCGAATCTCGAGGTTCCTAATATCTTTTCCCCACCTACACCCGGCCAAATTGGACCCGGCCACTTTGCGGTCTCATAACTCCCGCTAAAGTGGCTATTTTCCGGGATTTTTTTTTTTGAAAATAATCGTACGACGGCCGACCAAGCGAATGGTGCCAGGCTCAATGTGCCCGGACCATTAGTTGCCCTGTGGTTACACTTGCAACAAAGTGCACTTTTTTACCCAGACAACGATTTTTGGCTTCGGCAATCTTTCGAATCGGCTTTCAATCCCAACGCTGCTTTGAGTTCTCTCGCTGAAGCGGACCATTTTTTCAACTCTGTACATTGCCCAAATGGCGACCAGTGAATCTTCAAGTATTATTCTCAGGGTCAAGAGACTCTAGGCCTGTGCTCGCCCGCGATCCTGACGCACGGTAAAACACGTTCGTTCCGCTCGAATGAGGAAAATAAATAAATAATTTATATCATTATCCGTGGACTAATTTATCAATCAATCCACCACTCGCTACATTGTCCAACTTAATGATACACCGCTGACACAATGAAACACATATTCTTCATTTTTACCTCGTAGAGACGTTTTAATCACCACAGCGTAATCGTATTCTCGCCGTAATTAAATTACATGCTTAATGATCAAGCAATTAACATTAAATTATTAGTACTCTGGAGCTGTCGATTCGTGGAATATTAACGAGTTGCGACTATTTTTTAATTGCTACATATTCATATCACAGTCACGTCTCGATCTATGAACTTCGACTCTTTTTTCTTCTTCATATTTCGTCGGCATTATAGAGTTTTTGTATAAATTTATTTCTCTGTTTGTTGTCGATATTTGTTGTCCTCGTGCGTGATCATCGAATGCACGATCCATCTATTTGAATATTCCGACGAACGAAGAACCACGAGCCAGGTGGAGGGAGAGACAGAGGCGACTTATTGCCCTGGGCGTGATTGTCCGCAAGTTTTCGATTACAAATGTCGAAAAAAATGTTCGTGAACCAAAGAGTTCGATCGAATCTAATTTTTTTTTTTTTTTCAAAACTCTGTTAATTCAGCAATGCGATCGTCAACGATCGATGTTCATTATTAAAATCGTAAATTATTTCAATTCTCCCGTTGCTTTATAACGCTCATCGCGTTATCGTATTGTATCTCCCACCGCAATCGTTACAAATTCATAACTCTTCCCGATAAACAAATCGGTGGCAGGAAACAGAACCATCAAAATATTCCCACGAAAACATATTTCTCTGGAGACGCTTTCCTCGAAACCACCTTCGTCTCTCGGACCATTAAATTATTTCGGCTACACACTCCATTTTACATTCGACATTAAAAAACACTCGAATCTCGACAATTTCAAGGAACAATCTCGATATTTTAGTGCGGCGTTGATATAGCCTCTCGGCACTATTTTCTATTCTTGTTAAGCTGGTTTACCCGTCGATTATATCACGCGTGAGTGCGCAAGAGATTTATGAATAGCGCATCTGCGATTAAAATTTTTTTTCACGCATTTCGAAGAATGGAAAAGTGTGACCAAAAAATGTCAATTGATTTTCTCAAATTCTCGTTTGCTCCGCAAGACCGTTGGGGACACTGAGGAAGAAAAATGTACAGAGAGATGGAGTGCGAACAAAAGATACAGATTCGAAAATCAAAAAAACAAATCGTACAGATTTTATATATTGATTGTGTCGTTACAGGCGTTACATGATATACATTCGCCTCACGTGATAGCCAATCTTTTGCATTTCGCAGATCTCATTTTTGACAAACAAAGATAGCAACCTGCCATTATTGTGTTCGTGTAACATTGCATAATGTGTCGTGACATAAGAGCATGTAGATGGGCGCGAAACAAAAAATTCGTGTCAGTTTATCGCTGTCACAGATTACGGGTCATTTTTTTTTTTTGCAAATTATTCTTCCGTGTTGGCCGACACACAAATGTGTTCAGATTAAACACACGATTGTTGTTAACAATGACTCTTGGAGGCAGACTATTAGTTCGGAGGGAAATGCATTTTGTTACATGCGTTTTTTCTTCAAGGCGGTCCATCGGTTGGGCGAGGGCGAGGGACGAGTGAGAAGCAGTCGTTGGAAATGAAGAAAAAATTTTCTTCCATTTTCTGATGAAAAAATAACATCGTAGAACTTTTGTTTCGACGATGTTGAAGTTTGGATCGTTGGAAAGCAACGAAATTCGGTTTTTCTTCGCACAAATCTCAAGATTATTATTCAATATTTATTCAAGACCATAAAACAATCGGTATTCCTTCGTAAACAAAATTAATCGGCTCGATAAATGAGGATCATTTTAAAGATTGAATAAATCCCGAATAAAAATCAATATTTTTCGTTGCTTTGCAACGTTGACAATTTTTTAGCATATTGTTTCGGGAAACATCGAGCTTCCCTTATTGAGAATTATTTGAGGAATTTGTTACAGGGGCAAGAATTCTATAGACAAATAAAGTTTTTTACAATAAATTTTCCGGGCATGAGCAGCAGGTCTGTCGAACGATTCGACACGATTCGTGGTCGCATTCCTTTTACGATTTTTAACCATACACTTGGGATTATTCGCATCCACTGATAATGATATATATCGCTTGCTATGCGAAAAGAATTTCCGTTGACGGTTGCCCGAGTCAACGGTTATGCGAATAAAAGAGAGGGAGAGCTAAAGATTCGCGAATGATGATTTATTTCGGGTGGGAGGACCGAGGGGGCAACTGGAGAAGAGGAATGCTCGTTCCACTGCACAGACCACACGGAAAGAGAGAGAGAGAGAGAGAGAGAGAACAGAAAACGATGTGGAATGGTAGTAAAAGCTCACTCTCTGTCTCACAGGCTACGAAGCCTCAAAAACCTACGGTCTACTGTCTTCTCTACCGTTGTTGTCATCCCAGAGGAGCCTCCAACGTTTTACGACCGCCAGGGTTAAATGATCTGTCACTTTCATCCCCGTCTCCGTCCCTCTCCCTCTCTTTTTTCTTCGCTATTTTCGCAGTTTTTTTCTTCAATCTCATGATTCTCTAACATTTCCGTTTTCCCCGTTATATTGCGAGGTGCAGATCCGGAAACTGCTGCGTCTGTGCATGTGTCAAAAGTTTCTTCGTTCCTGCTCCAGCTTTTTATAATCTGTGACACTTCGCAGACCAGGAACCAATTAATTATCATCTAATTAAGCTCTTTTTCCCTCTCTTAACGATTGTATTTGGCTTTCGATCGTCGATTCGATAATTATTCTGTTTTTTGATACGATGGCAAGTTGCTCGGGCTGCGAATACAGATGAGACTCGAAGGGGAATCCTTGGTTATCATACCGAGACAGTTTTACGAGATCTTCCGCTCGAATGACTGGAATTTTACAACTTGCCGAGAACCCGGGAGCTCTGCTCCTAAAAGTAAAGGAGGGCAATGCTAGACGATTCATCTCACCCTTTTGCACTCTACCCTCCCCTCTCCTCCCCCGTTTCACTGACCTTTCGTCTGTTCCTAACGCGAATCCACGTTGTTTTTTCTCTCTCGTAATTCTTTGTTTGCATCCCGAATCAATAAACTTTTCGTATTCCGACGGACGTCCTCGCTCGAATATCTTGTCGCTTTTAAATGACACAAAAAATCTCGGTTTCCAGATAAAATGTTATTCCTAGAAATAATACAGAAAATCCAAACGCAAATGGGTCTCGTTCGTTCAGCTTTTTCACGTTTTTATTTGTTTGATGAGCATTTTTTCCTGCTTTTGTTTTTTTTTTTTTTTTTTTTTTTTCATTTCGACGAAACCGTTTGCCTCGCTTCGTGTGGCGATTCGCAACAGCGAATCCGTTGACGCCGGACTATCGCCCGACTGAGAGGGTTTCGATTACAAGCCACAACGGTATCATTGCTACAAAGCTTCTCCCTCTCGCTCAACTAAGCAGTGAAGGGTGATTTTGAAAAAAGGGGACGAGCCCGCTAGTATAGCACATCAGTCACGTATCTCCCCGGCGCGTATTCAATAGTACCGGACTCGGATGCTTTTCCTCTTTGCAACTCGAGCCTACCTGTGCATATGAACCTCCAAGGTAGAAAATTTTCCATGTTCTCGTTCGTGTCTCTTCTCCTCCACCTCCTCATTCTCCCCAGCTCTGACTCGCACCTTCAAGCTCCTTTGGGCTTTGCACTTTGTCATACGTGCATCGAAAAGCATTTACGCGGTGCGAGGCCCAGCCGTTTTTGCTCTCGTGTCCACTTGGGATCGCACACGGTTCGTGGAGTGGGAAACATCCTTGGAATCCAACCGGAAATTATTTTTCTACACAGTGATTTTCGTGGAATCGTTCGATTTGATAATTTTTTACAGACAAATAATTCGATTTTTGTTTTTATTTATTTTTTCATGAAATTCAAATATTTGGAGTATAAAAGTTCGGCTTGAGGGGTAGCGCAGCGTGATAAAAAAGATTTGGTTTTATTGGAATTGAGATTCTGATACCCTTGGCTAGTCCCGAAGGAATGAAATTTTCGTTGGATCCGCGAAAATCTTATACGACGCCGAGTTAGCGAGCCAGACGTCGGGGGGCAATGCAGAAGAAGCTTCTGCGACATGAAAGCTCCCAGTGGTTCGGGGGTTGGGGATCATAGACGCGCGTAAGTCGTGCCGCCGGACGTGCGGCGACGACGAGCCGTAAAACGGAAGTGCACGGAACCGGATAAAGCTCGACTCGGCTGGAATAAATTGTTCTCGGGTCTCAAAAATCCTTACTGCCTCGCCTCCTCCCCTCTACACTTTCCTCCGTTCATACGCAGTCATCAAAACTCTTTTATTCTTTTTCTTCCTCATCTTTTCTCACTTTATATATTCACATGACGTTTTATATGATTTATACGTACGTACACGCGACCCTCTCGTCGTCAGCACTTCTCCATTCCGCGGCCAAAGAAATTTCGCTGCAGTCTAAACGAGACTTTGTGTCTCTTTTTTTTCTCGTCTTTTTTCCCCGAGAGAACTCACTTGCAGTAATAAAACCGAACCGAAAGTTATGAATGCCGATTGAAGAATTTTTCCATTGTGGAAAATTCAGTCCGCGACGATTCTCAATCTCCAGGCTCTCGCCTATGACCCATCCGACCATCTTTCTCATTTAATTACTGAATAATGTTTATTTACGAACTTTTTTATTATCGTCCCATGCTCAGGACCTTCGGTATTATTTTTTTCTTTTTTTTTTCCATTTGATAGTCTCATAAGCTTCACGTTTGGCCACACACGAGGTTTTTCTTCCGACTCACTCGCAGCCAATGCGGTCATATTATAAATGCCACAACAAAACCCTCATTCATAAACGCGTTAGTCCCCGCACTACTTATAAACATTAGTCTCTCGTTTGCACTCTATGAGAATTATTATCTTCATGCTCGAGATACGATACCGCGTGATGCCGATTACTCCGATATCGCACACACAAACAAGGCTGATGCACAAGGCTGCACTGATCCGCTCACGTATTTATTTCGAAACTTTATTACACGACACTTTTGAAGGTTGTTGTTTTTGTTATCCCCCCCGCACACACATGAATTGCGGTTTTTTAATGCAATGAACAGCGACAAGTTAGTTCTCAAAATTTCTTTATACCGACGTTCGCTATCTGGCGGGAATTACGATTTTCAGGAGAATCTTGAACGATTTGGTAGAAAAAAAAAGAGTCGGCCCGGTTCAGAATGACCCAGAGTCGCCATGAAGGGTCACAAAACAGCCCTTCTCATTGTTACCAAGTTTCCTCTGATATTCAAATTGGCTTACTCAAGATTATGTTTTTTATAAAGTTGATGCATTTTTAGAGACGTAGGAATTTGGGGAAATGTTGGAGTTGAATTTAAAAATGACGATCAATCAATTTCACTGAAAAATCGACCAATTGTATTAAAAAATTGTCTATTTTTAATGTACGACGATTTTTCTTCCTTTTTCGTTCAAGGCGGTGGAGCAACTAGATTTTCATAAAATCAATAAATTTGAAAAAATAGAGGAATCTCAATGTTTACCGTAATTCCGTAACGGAATGTGAATTTTCGGTGAAATAAAATAAAGTTCATCGTACGAAAGATTTCATTTTGCTCAGTGACGATCATAAAAATTTGAAAGTGTCACCTCGGCACGGTTTTTCGTGCCTTTTGTTGTTGTTGTTGTTGTTGTTGTTTTTCTTTTTGTCAATTTCAACCGTCGGCGAAGCATGTTCTTTGAAAAAATTGTGAAAAATGCCTGAGCACGAAACGGAATCGTATGGGAAAAAAAATCGGTGTGCTATTTGGCTGGAGAGGGTTTCGTGTTTGTAAAGAGGAGAGGCACGTATTACGTGTTTTATCTTGGTGAGAGGCACGGGATGCTGGTGCCGGTGGGTTACGGCAAAATGGCGACCCTTGAGAGACTGTAACGCGCAGCAAGAGAGGAACGGAATCGGTCGGCTTTCCCCCACCCTCACTGTGTCTACCGCCCTCTTTCGATCTCCTCTTTCCCCTCCTACCTAACGCCCCCATCTTTTCCCCCGATTTTAACGGTCAATTGGATTTTTCAATTGTTTCTCTAGCCTTTCACATTCACGCGCACCATGACGCTCCAAAAATCTTGGAATTACATTTTTACTCTTCGTTTCACGATTTTATCGAAAAAAATGAAATTTCATAGAGCAAGCTCTCGGGCAATATTTCTGGAATCCAAAAATTTAATATCGCGGTATTAAAGTTAAAACATTCGACATTTTTGTTATGAAATCGAAGATTTCGAGAGTTCCTCATTTTTTGCCTAATTTTCGACGCATAAATGAATTTTTTCTTGCAAAACTCAGCGTCGTACTTTTTTTCCCCACAAAAAATCGAACTGGCGAAACCTTGAACTCAGTTTGATGGGAATCACTAATATTTGAATCATTGGAAACCAACAATCGATCCTCGAGTCTTGTCAACCCAAAAATAGAACAGAAAGTGGTGTATGAATTTCAAAAATATTGTCGAATATCTCAATTCATTGGAAACGCAATCTCCATCAATCGGATTTGTTTTTTTTTCTTTATACTTTTATTATCGGCTCAATGGAATTGGAAATAAAATTTAAAATTTAATCCAGATTTCTTCCGAATTAATTGAACATGCAAAAAATTAATGGAAAATCTAGAGCCACCCATAGAAAATGTCCGATGCAATGGGTTCGCTATCGCGTCATGGATCGCCCCGTACATGTACGTGATTAATGTGTTCACTGTAACCTTCTCAACGTTACAGCAAGAATTACTCTGGTGCTCCCACTTTGCTTTCCCTGGCTCTCCTTCCCTCCAGTGGGCGGAGCAAGCGATGCTTTGAGCGCGACTTCGCATTGGCTTTACTTTTAGTGGTGTATCGTCCCGTGCACATGCTGTGCGGCTCAAAAAATATCCTCGTTTATCGACGCATTATCTTTTTTGTACATTCATGTATCCGGGAAATGATCCAGACGAGTCCTTTCTCATTCCCTCTTTATATCAATTTATTTAGAAAAAAATGAAACAAAAAAAACAAAAACTTTTTACTCTCGAACGTTCAAAAAATGATGAGCACCGATTGGCAGAGATTGCTCAATATTCTAATTTTCCTTTTACCTCAAATTAAAAAATAATCATGGAGGATCCTCGAGTTTTTCATTTTTGCTGAAAAAAAAGTCAGAAAATTTCACTGAACGATTTGAGACGAACCAATGTCTAAAGATCCTGAGGATTAATCCTAAAACTCAGTCGTCCTCTGACTTTATCGCGGAAGCAGTTGAACAAATTATTTACTTTGCGATCGGACGTTATTTCAATCCTTTTCATTATTTTTCAACAATCTTCTGAGCCGAAACTCGTCGCAGTTCTTCTCCATGATTTGCTCGTCAAATAATTTCGCAATTTCTTGAATTTTTTTTTCAAAACTCCTAGTCCTTTTCGCCCCGGGGCCTGTGGGACCCAGGCAGTTTGCCAAGATCGAAGGAATTGTCAAGTTTTATTGGATAAATATATATATCGATATTTACATTTACTTGTTGGCAAATCTTGATTTCGGACTTGGGTCAAAGTGACCCTGTGTGACTAGCTTTGGGTAATGCCCGTTAAAATATCATTTCAATATTTACTGGCCGATTTTATTGGAAGTAAAGCTCACTTATTTGAAAATGAAAATCTTACGAGGCCTTGTGTCTTTTTTTTTTTCAGGCGAAAACGTCGAAATCCTTTTGGAATATAGTACGAAATTACTTGAGAGATTTCTTCGGTATTCCTGGGAAATGTTGCCACTGATGTACGTCATCCTTAAAGATTGCGGGGCCGATCTAGAGGAAGCAACGAGGCGCATTGCTGCAGGTTAGTTTTTCGGATTCTACTTTATATAATTGCTGATTTTTTCCATTGACCTGTACACCTGACTTGGAATCCATTGAGTCCATGAGATGTGGACAAAGTCCAGATTTATTGTTTCTCGAATATTTACACGTCTTTCCTTCTCCTTAACAAACTCTTACGAATCGTACATATGTTCTTTCCAATCTCCTTCATTTCTGCTCAATCCTGCCCTCCCAGCATCGATCCTATTGTCTTTTTTATTCCGTTCCTTCAATTATTTCCATCTCTTAGTTCTATAGCACTTTGTCCTGTCTTTCGAATTAAAAAATTTCGAATACTTGGAAAAATAATTGTTTATTCGTCTTTCGACACTAAATGCTGTATTTTTTCCCCTCACAGCCGTCGACGTCTGGCACGACAATATGACATATTCGACGATGATTGCTTAAACTATTAAAAGTTGTCGAATCGTGAATTTTCATAATTTTGATTGCAAGTTGAATCATCAACAATAATATGCGCACCGTTTTTGTTTTTGGGGGGTTTGGGTCTAATAATTCATGGTCACTTTTTTCTTCCTACGAATGAAATCACATCACGAGCCCAGGAGGATGTTGCCACATTGAAGATGTTGATATTTTTTTCTCGCTGAGATTCCATTTCGTCCGATGTACAAATTCCGTTGATTTTTTTATCGTGCATAGACTGTTTGTCTTTGGAATCTTCCACCGAACTTATTGTTGCTTACGAGCGAACTTGTCCTCGCGAATTTTCCGCCGCGGTGCACCGAAGATCTTTGGCACTTGGAAAAACAACTCCAGTACGTGGGAAACCTCAATGAAGATATCAATGCGACTATTACCGCGGACTGCCTTGTCCTCATCAATGAAGATGAAAATTTTACAATCCTCGCTACGAAAATGCAGATGGAAAACTTGTGAAAATTTGGAAACTCGACCTCACAGAGTTTTCGGTAACATTGACGATTCCGCGGGATCAAACTCGAGAGATCTAATTTGTCAACGTCTTTTCAAAAAGCTGCAGAAATCGTAAGGTAGGATTCTTGTCAATGATTTTCTACGACCAAAATTTAACTTCTCGTCGTTTGCGCTTTTTGCGGAGCAATACGACCGACCTTCTTGCTTCGTTTCCATCATCCTGCCTTTTGTTTCCTCATTTTCACGCTCCGGAAATTCATGACGTACATGAACGTAAGAATGAAGAAAGCCCGGTGTAGGTCGACGCCAAAAAGTAGATATTTTCATCGAAAGATGAGTTGAGTTGAAAATTCGATTGGTACCGATCATTGGACCATTTTTTTCGTTCCCGATTCGTTTTATGGATTTTTTTTTCTTTTTTTTTTTTTTTAAGTCACGCAGACAGTCCAAACTCAAATTCGTTTCCGGTATTTCTGGCGAGATGCTAACCACCCGATTCGCGAGTACCGTTTCCTCGTTTAGGAAATTCTTCCCTCGATCTCGTACAAGCCAAACTGGTATCGCTCGGCAGGTTTAACGGTAAGATTGCAACTTTGGATTCTCCTGACCAAAATCATGACCTGCCTCGAAGCCGAATCATATTTTTACTACGATCGATGGGAAGTTGAAAATCCAGATATTTTGACGAGAATTCATTATTTTCTTCTCCTTCTTTGAGCGTTCCCTTATACGAAATAATGAAGCGCTGCTTTTCGTATCACTGAGATTCCCCTTTCGACATTGTGTCTCAAAAATTGGTCAAGGAGCGGAGCGAAACATTCTCAATGGATTGAAAATAATCAAGTGCAAATGAAATGAACTTTTTCTACAGTTATGAGCACCAAAAGTTTCCTGGGCCTCGGAAAACCATAACGAGAACGCGTCGAAAAAAAAGCGAAAAGTAAAAATGAAGAGGAAAATAAATGTTTCTCCACACAGTTGGCATTTTCCAGTGCACAATCGATGCGATTTTAATTTTCACTCGAATCGAACTTTTCTCATTATTTCTCAGTGCTAATGAATTCACAGGTAAATTTGTCTTTTTACTTTGAAAGCATCGAGTCAATGAATAAAATAAATTTGTCAAGCGAGAAAGGAAAAATAAACTTATTTGCATCGCTTCTTCATTCGGTGAAAAATTTTGGCAAGTTGACCAGTCTGCATTCCAACTGTGTAGGCAGAAGGATGTGCAATGCGAATATACATTCGCTCAGTAGTGGCTCTTCTTCTATATGCTAACAAAGTTGAGATATCTCGTACAATCTGGCGTGACGCAATGGACAGAAATATCCGATCAGAAACGATACATCGTCGCAGCAGCGAAATATCTTGAGAGAATATGCAACGCGCGGTTCGTATCTCTGTCGAGTGTACTGCAGTTATTTTCTGCGATAATTCTGCAGCAAACTCTCTCCTCTTTCTCGTCCCCCTCGTGCTCCTCCTGCCTCGAACGAAATGCTCTGTTTAGATTCGCGTGAGGTTTCAGTGTTGCGCGCACTGCTTCTCGCACTCCGAAATATTGTAGACTATGTAAGTGTTTTTTGGAAAGTCGCCAGAAGCGCGATCGTCGTGCACTGCGAGAATGCACTTTACTAAAGTTCTCTTTGGCTAATGGCGGAGGTGTGCGTCTCTCACCTACTCGTCTTTCCTCTGTCAATTCAAGGATATTTATCCCTGCCAAAATTAATTAAAAACTCCATTTCAAAACCGTATTGACCCTGTGTTGGTAAAACATCGAGAGAGGGATTGGCCACGTGTTGCACTTTCATGTGTTATTCTATTTTGATTCTTGTAAACGGCACAAAGAACTCATTTCCCATGAAATTGGAAACCGAAATGTTAAAAACTTGATTCTTCAATATATTCAATGGTTTTATATTTTTATGTGTCGTGCGATTGGCCAAATGAGCTAAATGCACGGGATTAAAAAAAAAGAACCTCGTAACGAATTTCTGGTCGTTTCGATCGATTTTAAATAAGAACGGGGAAATTATCGAACTGCGAGTTTGATTATTATTGAATATTCTAGTTCGTGCAAGAAACACCTCCTCAACCCCTTGAGTGCGGCATTGACGCCATATGGCGTCACGTTTCTTCTGTGCCTGAAGCGATAGTGACGCCATATGACGCTCAAAAATCCGCACATTTTTCAACCGCGTTCGAGCTGACACCGAGTTTTCAATGTTTTTCTTGCCGTTGATTAGACCGAGAAGTAAAAAGCAACAAATTATAGTCGCGACGATCGTCAAGCTCCGAAGAATATTCAAAGAAAAACTAAACTGACGATCTTGCTGAGTTTTTTCTAATCGCAATATCGTTTAGTCGAGCTGACACAAGACTTGACGATTTAATATTTACACTCAGTAAGCTCGATATCTTCCTTTTTGTTGGCTACCGCGGATACACATCCTTGGAATCCGAGCCGCTCATTAAGAATCGTTTGAGGCGTACGGTTCTCCCTCGCGCGCGCGCGCGCGCGCGGCTTCGCCTTAACGCCTCAACTTGTTCCACCCGGGAGCATAGCAGGGAAAAAAATAATAAGCGAAGACGTCAGAATTAAAAATCCTCTCCCATTCTCGATCTCATAAATCGTGCAAAAAGCCACGATACTCGCACGCACTTCGCTCATCAAACACTCGTGAAACGTTCAAGGTGCTTGACTTGGCTTTAATAACCATGAAAACAAAGCAGGCACACCAGAAGTGTATCAACATACGTTTCTTCCCGGTACTCGAACAATGTAATTGACATAAATATTTATTAACGTAAAACCTTCCTCGTATATTGTGATACGTCCTTACTAAGTCTTCACAAAATTGAAATATAAAATTACTCCCTTGAAACATTTTCGAACAATCTGTCAAGATTACTGCGTGCCTAATATACTCAGCAAACATTTTATTAACTCGGCAAGCAACGACCACTCTCGTCAAAGCTGTCCGCCTTTTTGATGGATCTCTTGATGTTTTTTCTCTCTCTCTCTCTCTCTCTCTTCCTCTCTCTTCGTATGTGTATTCACATCGACAGGCGTTGAATATTTCGAAAAAGAAGAAGAAACTTAGACAAACCACAATTATGTGGTTTGTCATTAAGAGACAAAAGTATTGGTCTCGTTACGTAAACTGATTGATTCTGGGATGTCAAGAATGGAAATCCAAGGTCATTTGACCTCGTAGCAAATTTGTTTTTTTTTTTTTTTACTGATAATAGTTTCTTTTTTCTTTTTTTTCAATTTTTCACAGAGTCCATTTTTATTTCTTTTCTTTTCCTGCGAACGTTTGCTGAAATTTCTAACATACTTTGATTATTCAGGTTTGAATTTTAATAGAAATTTAAAAAAAATACGTATGTGTACGTTTTTTAAATTTATATCGAGCGAGTGACTCAAAAAGTGCATGAGAAATTATTCGATTTACAAAAACGTTGGACGAATCGACCATTCTTGATGGGAAATTGCAGTGCTTTACATTTTAACTTGCAATCTCTTGATTTAGGAATGATTGTGATACAAAAAATATAAGAAAAATCTACCGTTAGACTGCAGAGAATATAATTATCAAGATTGCCCAAAATATCAGCAAAAGATTCGGAATTCATTTAATGATCGCGTGCATACAGTGCCAGAATGTTCAGTTTTGAGAGAAACGCATTGATAGTTTTGAATAGACGAGATTTCGAGTATGAAATTGAAAGAAAAATGTAAATTTCTTGTGGAAATTCCAGCAGTACATCCCTTCAGAAATAATTGATGATTCACTGGGATATTAATAGCCCAGGTGCCACATCTCAATATCCTTGAAAATAATTCACTCAGATATTTAAGGAATAACGTGCTTTTATGTAACAGAGCCACTTTCGAAGTTTTTGACGAACGTATGTATGTCTCTTGAGAACCGGAGCCACGTGAGTTTCGCGGGGTTGTCAGATAAATCGTAGGAGCATTTGAATATTGTGCTCATTTTGTAATAAATATGATTACCCGAATTGAGTAGTTTCTATTCGTGAGAGACTCATAAAGTCTCGACAGACTTAGAAAAACAAGGTGACGGTGTTTTTCTCTGATTTATCTCTTGGATTTTCGTTAAAGTACGAAACGATGTGGGCACACATGCTGCTTTGACATTGAATCGAAAATTCGCTTTATTTTGAATAGAACTCATTGCATTTTATTTTAGATATGCCCGCTTTATCAAACCTGTTCTTGCATCGCGATATGCCCAACTCGCGTGAATCGCAATCTTGTGCTTCTTGCATTAAACATTTTTTGAGATTCATGACTAGGAAAATGATAAAAATATTACAAAAAACTAAAGACACTACATTTTTTGTTCCGAGCAAATACGAACATGAAGATATTATCAAAAGTAATATCTTTACCTTCTTATTCTATGTATATAGGCAACGTTACTTCGGGCTGCCTTATTTTCATTTTTTCCCAGCTTTGGGAATTCTTTCTTGGGCAAATCGAGTGCCCCAATGGTCAATGGCTCGACGAAGAGTTATGTCAAGTTTCCACTTTTTACTCATCATCGCAGTCCATTGATCGAGTAACCCTTTTTTTTTATTCGCTTCAAATTTGATTAAATGAATTGGTCAATTCGATTAATTGGGACTGCGATACTTTCGCGTGATATCGAAGATTTTATATACGAGTATTTCGAGCGGTTCATGCTCCCGAGATCTTGCGATATTCTCGAGCCCATCGATCAAACCCTTCGCAGTTCCAAGGTGAGTCTCCACGTTGTTTTTTTCTCCCCAATTCATGCGCATCGTCCGAGCATACAGTGTTGCAAAACACTGTAGCGAGATGTTCCAATGCAGCTTTGCTCCTGGCATTCTAGCGTGAAAATGTTGAGTGTGGTAGACGGAGAGCGAACGCGATCGAGAAATGTCCCAGCACGCCTTGGACATTCCTCGATTGAACACGCGATTTTGTACATAACGGGCATCGATTCTGGCCACGTTTTTATCTTCGTCTTTTCTCGTAGGCTGAACTCACTTCGTGAGCCTCCAAATATCGCCGTGGATTTTAAACAACAGATGCATCGATTCATGAGGTTTGCAATTTCTTATGATCCTTCTCGATGTCAACGCGCCCATGAACGGGGTAGACCGTGTCCATGAAAATCTTTGATGTCTATGGAAATAGTTCGATAGCAAAAAACCTCTCAGAAAATTTCAATGACGTCAGTCGTCTTTGCAACGCACAATAAAACTAATTTCCTCGACACTTCCCATCCTGAGGGCCTGAGAATAACAACGTATAATTCCTCAATCGATTCCTACTTCTAATCCATTTAGCAATCTCGCATAATTAGTTAATTTCAAAACGATCGATTACTCTGCAATGGCAATTAGATAAATGATTGAATATCTTTTGATTTATCGTTCTATTATACATTTTTACTTCATTACACCAGGAAATAGTGATTAATCGGTTTTTATGGGCACGTTTATTTTTTTTGGAAACTGAATAAAAATAGGAAAAATAATGACAATTGGATGTGGATGAATTTCGAATGTAAAACATTCCGCTGGGGCCGCCATAGTTCCTTGTCGAATTAGATTCATTCGCCTCCATTGACCGATGAGACGTTAAAAACTTTCGGGGATCTCAGTAAAGTCTGACAAAAGCTTTGAGAGCTGCATCTCAAGGATACGTCTTTATTCCGCATCACCTCGATCGTCTCTCTTTCGCAATGCGTTGTGTATGCATTGCGAAGAAGAAAAAAACAATGGATTCGATGTCGAGTCGTTGCGCACTCTCTGGTAATCGAATCGTTTTATTCACCTTCGTAATATTCTTCAAAATCTTTTTGTAATATCTGGCACAAGTTTATTACTGCTTACGTCATTTAATACCTCGATCCTGTTCCTTTGTATGCGCGAGCAAGTGGCTATTCTCCTCTTGAATCGAGGGTGTTAATCGGGCCCGTGAACTCATGCCTACAGAGCAAATTTATAACAGGTGTCGTACTCATTGTCGAGGAAGCTGATTAATGACCCGAGGATGGCGTTAAGGGTTTTTCGAGTTTGATCTTGGACAAAAAAAAGGCTGTCGCGTGTCTACATTTGATTTTGTTATGTTGCTGCAATCACGACATGCTCGCATGTCATTCCGAGGTCAAAAGGTTAGCAAATTATTGGAATGTTGGGAAAGTGGCGAATTTTTTCAGCGTCGATGGTTTATTTGGGCAATCAGAGAAATCATTACTTCTCGGTGAGAACTGCAATGAGTCTCTGCATGCAGCGATTGAGAACCGTCTGCCCGATACAAGGTTAAGATCACCTTGCGGAGTTGTGTGGGTCCGCGCGGAAATGCCACGATCGCAAGATCTCCGCTTCTCTTTCTCGCTCGCTCACTCGCTCTCTCCCGCTGTCTGTCTTTTTCGCTGAGTGTGCGTGTGCATGCTCGCGGGAGTCCGAGTGCACAACTCGGAGAGCCAAACACGAAACCGGTCAACAGGTTGGCCGATATGACTGAACACATGCACGGCCGCTGGCCTCCTCTGTGAGTCTTTCCTGGGAAAGTGAGTCGGCGCTTTGTGCTCCGACATAACTCACGAATAGTGTAAGACAAAAAATGCACTTTTATCTTGCAGCATGTACTGGTAAGGTGCATTCACGCATGTTAACAATAACCAATGATATACGTGCGGTAGTGTGTTATCAATAGCTCTCTTGCCATATCCTTCCTTTCTCCTTCCTTCTGCAATGCATTCATAACGCAAGACATGACTGCAGCGGTGACGTGAACTTGCGCGTCTATATTGATACGGGATCGGTATAAATTATCCTCTTTCTTTGCCGCTCGCGTACTTTTTTATTTTCTCCCTTTCATATTCTCCGGTACAATGTATCGCGAGTTAATTCTATGAAACATTGTTATCAGTCACTACGTGTTGCAAATTCTTCGCTAATTCTCGTTTCACTCGGCACAACAGAGTCGATCTCTCAGCAAGTGGCAAGCAGAATGATCGCATGGATCCCGTGCAAGCCGTCCGGCCAGCATGAGAAAAAGACAGCGAACAAGCTTGAGAGAAACGGTGCCAAAGCCCCGAGTAAGACAGAGAGAGCGAGAGAGAGAAGGAGACACAGTACATCGTGGCTCGGTCGGGTGGTCCGGCCACGAAGTGCTGCACAAAAGACGTCTCGCGATCAGGTTTACACATACACGTTATACATCTTCGTGGTTTCGGCCGCCGCTGCTGCTGCTGCTGCTGCTGCTGCTGCTGCTTCGATGCACTCGAACAAGTATACCTGGCATGACTGGTGTCTAATGTCAAAAAAGCATGCGCGCTTGAATCATATACGTTCGTATCGCCGATACAATAATTAGTACCACACGGAAATCCCTGCGGATAACGATCAATTATTTCTAGTCATTTTTCGTCCAACTTCAAGGCACTTCCCGGGCGTTTGGATTCAATTAAAATTCTGAATAGATCGTGCTCGTATTAATGACAAAATGCCAACCAGGTTTTATTGCCTCAAGGCTGGATAAAAAAAAAAGCTGTGACGCTATTTTGCTTACGAACACGAATTTGCACACGATCTTGCCAACGAATACGATTCCTGGTCTTTGAACGTATGGGAATGAACGTTGGACGATAAACGATTGCCTGAAAAATGTGGTAATTTCGAGATAATGCGAAATACTGTTTTGAGAACAAGAAAACGCGACAATGTTGGGGGATCCCTTTGGCTTGTTCGTGAGCACGCCAAGTGCCCTCTGGCTACTTCGCTCGCACACGAGAACCAGAGACTCCTTTCCGTTCCCAGGGATCGTCGTTTCGAACGACCTTAGAGATTATTCTTTCCAAAACTGCTGTGTGAGACGAAGAAATAGTCTTAAACGCGATTTCCGGCTTCAAAACTGATTCAATAGTCGATCCGAGGCATTCGATGCAAAAAGTAACGATCGCTCAAATAATATGTATCCACGAGCCTTTTCAAAGTATACACCTTCTTAGCTAATAACCCTATCCCTCATAATTACCGCTGCAATTTGTCACTTCGTATCGAACGTACCCGCTTATCAATGGGGAAACTACCGTTTTGTATTAATTAAAGGCTTGCGCCTGTCGAGCGGGTTTCCCTTCAAAATAATCAACCGTGTTGCTTGCCCACACGTGGCTCCATTAACATTTGTATTTCACTTAATCCTTCTGCAGGTACGACGCATTCCATTAATATTTGCGGCGAGCTTATGACGGCGAGCTACCGTTCGAACTGTTCAAAATGCCTCGTACAGTCATTTGTGTTTGCTTCAGAAATTCAGCATCATCAGTCTTCATTGAACTCGTCCACATGCTCCATTTTTTCATTGTGCTCGGACGCGAACGTTGCGAACTTTTTTCTTTCACGAACGTTTATAAAGCGAACGACCAAATAATCGACTCCAAATTAATTGTCTATCGCTGACACATGAGTTAAAAATCAAACGTTCACGTTGCAACTTATCGGGACACTCTGCATCCATCTGATCGCAGCAGTAATCGCATCCATGAATTTTCATTCCGTGTGGGAAGCTCGATACTCATAAATTGCGCATTTTGTTCTATCGTTATTGAATTTCTCGATAAGCAAATCGTGACGAAACGCTTTCGAAAATGAAGACACATCAAAATAGCTTGTAATTAGGCTTTCAAATACGCAAGGTACGATATGACGAGCGTGTTCTCAGCAACGACCGTTTCTATATGTCGCAGTCGCAATTCCAAATTTGTGGAAATTTAGAAGAAGTTAAACGTGCGCGAAGAACATCGACATAAATGAATCAACAGAAACGGTTTGTTGTGCTGCCTCTGAATCTCCGATCCAGCGCAGCGTGGCTTACCCACACAGCCTATTTATAACGTTCTATTAATCACAGCGCGATTTAGTGGCGCGATTTCGCTCCGATCGCTCAAACGAACGATAGCCCAAGCTTTGTTAAAGTTTCTCGAGCGACTGTACCTACTCATTTACGTAGCTGAGTGGCACTTGAGAACTTTGCACACAGTTGCAAATTGTGGTATTCTCGAGCTTCTACTTGCCAACTGAGATGCAGCGCGGCGAACGAACGAGACGCACGAGAATGTAACGCGGCCCGCGGCGATTAAGGATGGAAGATAAATGGGATGAGCCAGCCGAGCGAGAGCGAAACACCAAGAGAACGCCAGTGGTGGAACTACCGTGAAAGATCTAAATACCTAAATAGATACAGGATGGATAAATTTTCATTCTATCTCTATACATTTATGCATTTATATCTCTATAGAGAACATGCGCGTTTATAAGCTAAAGTGGCAAGTTCTCATCGCACACATTCGTTACAATATTGTGCGACAAGCCTGCGAGGCAATCTTTCGTAGACAATAAGAGAAAAACATTCCAACTTTGTGAAACAAAATGATCTCCTGTGCAGCAGCCGGGAAAGGAACGCGACGAGACTGCAACATTTAAATAGAATTACTCTCGGGGGCATTGATGATTTATATTCGTGGCTTTAGCATCCGCGCAAAGGAAGACCGATTGCGGTAGTTCCTGCTGTCTAAACACGCTGAACATTGTATAACTCGATTCCTCGTTGACGCAATTGAATTTTAAACTCCGCTCTTAATATACGCGACTTCGATAAACTTGGAATTCCATTGGCAAAACTTGGTCGTACGATGTTTCATACTCTTTCTCCTCACCCTGGCAGAAAAATATTTTTCGAATCATTTGCCACAGGCTTTTTTCTGTTCTTCCAAATTGGAAAATTTTCTGCCGATCCCTTCGATCTGCACTTTTCTTCGTTTATTATTCGACGACTCCAACGTCATATTCGGGAAAGTTTGACTAACGATAAGTCAATGCCGAGGAAGATTTGGCACTTGGAGTTGTAGGCCGACGACTACGCTCGCTCAGGTTTGATAGAAAGTGCTGCTGAATAGCGCAGGACGCCAACCGCGATCTGCCACTAAAGGTACACATCGCGCAACCGACTGCTTTGCTCACTCTTCCAACAAAGATAGAACCAACGACACGTGTAAACTCTAATGTATTCTTGAGTCGCGAATAAACATGTACGCACCGACTCGCTCACACGAACAAACTAGCCGAGCTCAAGAGACCATTTTTCCTTGACATTAGACGAGTACAATGTCACACACACATACAAACAAACGCGGACGGCAACATATCAGGCCGAAGCGGAGCGACAACATGCTATTGAGAACGCGATATCTAGACATACACTCCGCACATTCGACACGCACTCTATTGTCGAATTCAAGTTTCTTCTAATCTTCCATATCCCACACTACCCCATGCATTCGATATCGATCGTTACATACGAATATTTTAATTATCCTTACGAAATATAATACATTACTTATTCGTTTCGCTATCCTCGCCCCCTTTTCCGATCTCCTCATTTGTTTACAGTTTAACAAATAGTTGCATTTTTGCTCGTGTTTCCTAGATCGCTGGACCGATAACGCCAAGAATAATAATTGCTAATTGACCGTTATTTGTTACGGTCTATTACTCTATTTAATTCTTTTCGTAGGAAAAATGGAATACGTTTTCTTCAGTCTTTTTTATTATTGTTTGAAAAATGTGCAAGTTGAACATTTTTTTGGTAATTAAAAAAAGCGAAAACAAAGAAGAAATTGTGTATTCGCATGGAAAATTTGCGTTCTGAATCGCGGAATTCATCCGGAGCTCGTTGTCGATTGCTGTTGCAAGTTTTTTCCTTTTTTTTCCAATTTAATTGCAAAATGTACACTGTGATTAGTTCATCGCTGCATTATCATCAAAGGAATTTATTTCCTTCGGAGAAGCTATTTTTTTCACGATGCTGAAGTCAACACCGTTGGAATGCAACGAACTTCCGTTTTTTCTTGGGCAGATCTCATGACTCTTATTCAAATATTTGTTCGAAACGATGAAACGACGTTTTTTCAACATCCAAAGACAAAATCAATACGAAAAATATCATGATTTTTGGAATTGGAGAAAAAACTAATGGAAAAATTATTTTTCGATAGAGCCCAACGTTGCGAACTTCAGTGGCATATTTTTTCGTTGTTTGAATTTTTTTTTTTCAGTCTCGCTCGAGAGAAAAAATTCAGCCAACGTCATCGACGTGCAAAATATATTTTTTAACATTTCGTTGGAATGAAATCGGAGGCGTTAATATTCCTTAACTCGTATCGTGTGATTTCCTCGTGATACAATTTCTTGTTTCTTGTGTCTGGTGTCGCTCTCACCCTCGCAGCATTTAACTCAAAAGGGTCCACGGAAAAAAGAAAGCGGTACAGGGAAAGAGCAACAAAGAGGTGAACATGCATGAGCGAGTGTTAGCATAAAGTCACAAATGGTTCGAGCAGCACGCTGGAGACATAACAGCCATACACTTCGGGTCCGATTTATACGTGGCTCCTCAGACTGCCCACAAAACTTTGTGACTTTACTCTCACACACATACCCACTCTAACGCTCTTTACGATATATAAAAGCGTCTCGAGCGGAGCAAGCGAGTGAAAATGCCCTCGCGAACTCAGCTCGCGTCTCGTGTCGTAAAAGACCCCTTTCGTACCACACGAGCGTTCCCTTCGTGAGACTTGGATACTCAAATACGTTCAGCCGCAATATATTTTGCTCATACATATTCCTCATATACCCCATTTTTGACTTCCGAACTCACGTTGAATCCGCCACTTTGCAGTTATTTTGGTTCTCAACAAAACACCCCGTAAGTCATCCTCCCAGAGTGATTTTTTTTATTTGAGAAATCCGTTCATGAGAAAATAAGTGAAAAAAGTTTTTTTTTTTTTTTAATTTATTTTGGGTCTCTGATTACGATTTTTTTTATTGAACTCGACACGAAAATTTGTAGCCTCCTAAATTGGGATTGGGTCTTGGGATTCTCTCGAAGGCTCGTACATTTAGTTTTTCGTAAGCTCCTTAAAATTTAAACATTTCCAAGGATTTTCCGAAGTTTTTCTGTTTATTTGTTAAAAGAAAAATAAAAGATTCGTCCACATTGTTAACCGTTATCCGAAAAGGAAACTCGCGGTTTTGTTTGAAGGTCATTGCTCCGCTACAATCTGTAGAAAATCGGGTTTTCGGCGCATGTCTGGACGTCAGCTCGGAGATTGTTGTAGTTTGAAAAATTGACGTGCGGTTGAGTTCGGCGACACTGCTCCGTACCAAACGAACCATACCTCGAGGAAAAGGTCCTTTGAAAACTTGTACGAATTTCGTGAACGAGTTCGTCGCTTAACGTTAAACGTGAGAAATCTCATACGCGATCCTGAGAGCATACTTTTATATTTAGACGGAACAACGAGAGCGAAAAGGTGGATGTGACGTCAGAGAGTTCTTGCAAGCGAGGCCGGAAGTCACAGTAGTTAAAAAGCGCCATTTGACTGGCGTTTCGGTCACTTTTATACGCAGCTGCGCACGACAAAACTATTTCTGAAGCTGTGCACAAATCCGAGACACGCTTGAATTCATTTTTTCATCTTCAATTCGCCTTCTTTGCTATAACTCCTCGCATTCTTGGTCCAACGCGCGGAGTAAGGATGAAAATACAATGAGTTGATACTAGAAAGGATGATACATTTTTTTGGCACCCCATATGGACGGAAAGAAGGAATAAAAAATAAAAGAAAGATCATTTTTCTTACCGAGATGGAGGATTTTGCGTTGCTAAAGAGCGTATTTACGTCGAAGAGATTTTTTGCCACGGTTGATTATTTAATGGGAGCGGTACCCCGAGCGCAGCTAATTAGTCGATCAAACGAGCTTTTGCATGGAGCGAAGCTCGATCGTAATTATATGTAGAGTCTCGTTCGAGATGATTACACGTTAGTACCGTCTACTGTGGCATGAATGGAGTTACGAGTTTAGAGCTTAAAAAAGAAAGAAAAAGCTCGGAATGCCTGGCGTTTCGCATGGGCTGACCCGAACTTACACGAACGCGACGCCCTCTCTTTTCACATTATGTGAGAGAATGCAAGATTGCGGCGAAGCCAAAGACAGGAAGCTATAAAATTCGGGCGCGAGTGTTCTCCAATTAGACTCTCTATTTTGAATTTCGATCGTATCGAAACGGTTCAACATGTAATAATAAATTTCAATTACGATCGACGCTATTTTGAGAAATCGTGCAAACATGTGTTATTACAAGCAAATAAATATTTTAATTAGATGTTAATTAACACTCGTTAAGTCGCTACGAATGCCCTTGTGACTGAAATATCGATTGCACTTTTTTTTACGACACCATAAACGAGGTTCTTTCCATTTCCACTTGTTGTCACTGCGACCAAGGGAAAAGCTCGAGAGCCTACCGATGCAGATGGTCGTCGAAAAATTTGGTGCTTTAATTGGAAATTAAGCGAAAACCTGCGCGGACACCGAAAAGAGATTCACGTAATCTTCAGCATCTTTTTTCCTCAAGATCATCGCATCATCATCGTCAATGCTATTTACCCGACGCAAAGTTTTACAGAAGTTTGTACCCTCTGACGATTCTGAGAGCCGGATGTGTCCGACGTCTTTTCAAACGAGCAATAAACTTCTCAAGGATCAGCAGCACATCGTTAGATCATTCTTTGGCTTAACAACCAACGATATATATCGCGTATATCTGTACTTAACCACCAGCGGTAATTAAGGACGACGAAAGAGGAAAAAAGGATGAAAACGTGGGGAGCAGTGAAAAGGAGCAGGGATATTAAAAACGTTTTGTGAACTGAATTATAAGTAGATGGATCAACCAAATGGATTTTGGTGGTGGTGCCTTAACCACGCCTTTTGCAAGCGGCAACCATTTCGAATGAGCCATGGGAATACACGATTGCCATTGGTTATATTAAAATTAATGGTTCCCCAGAAACTATACGACCGTGTGTCGCGCCATATAACGATTCGAATCTGCCAAGCGATTCGAAATTCGTAGGAAATCTTTTCGGAGGATCCATCCGTCGAACCTTGCAATCATCATTCCATTGCAACCTTTTTTTTTCGCCCTGACTTTTGTCCCTCGGACAATCACGACGTCCTGATTCCATTCAGCCAAACGAATGCAATACCTTTCGTATCGTTTTCACAACGTTCTTTCTTTCAATTCACAGTTATTTGGTGGATCGATAAACTTTAGAACGACAACAGAAATTCCGACTCGACTGGACGAAACCCTCGAAGTAATCTCTCCTCGTTTTGACGACCAATTAATTGACCTTTTTGTTTTATTGTATTTAGCAAACCACGAGATCCGAACAATGGCGTTTTGGAAGGCAACGCGGATGCTACAATACGGGGGTTATTACACCGATAGTTATCCACCAAACGCGACGAACGTCGGTGCACCTACGTATCTAGGAACAGCACCGTACATAGGGCTCGCACCACCGTCCACAGCCTTACATCTCGGACCACTTCCGCATCCGCTCAATACCCATATGCTGGCAACAAGAATACCCTCGATTCCGGACAGCCCTCCAGAACGTCCCACTACGTAGCAACCCTGGTAAGTTAATCGGAAAACTGATTTATCAACAAAAAACACTCGTCAAGTCTTGAAGTCGCATTATCAAAACAACTGTGCATAAATTCGCTGCGAGTCTCGAATCTCGGATGTTTTACATTCTTATCAAACTCTCACTCATGTCGAATCACCACTGGGTCATTTTGACCCCGAAACGTTTTTTTTTCTTTTCAATTTTCGGACATTAAGTCTTTGCTGCTCTCTTAATAAGGAGTTGCTCCATCGTTCTGCAAAATATATACTCCAAAATAACAATTCCTTCGAGAGTTATAAGCACGCGAAGCCAGCACCTGGGTCATAATGACGCATGGTAGGAGGGACTGCGGCTCAAAAAAAAAAATAGTAGCAACCTACGGTTAACGTACACTTTCATATTTATGTGCTCACTTTTTCTTAACATATTCACCGATCAATAAGCTCTAATCAAACCTTAGCGATCTTAAGGTTTTTACGAGGACCGAGCTATAAACATATCCGTACCATTTGTTAATCATTGCGTGATCATTTTTCTTCTCGTTACAACAAATTTCAATTTTTTGCTGAAATTTCATGGTTACTTGATGGAATTCACATTATGTACGAAGTTTCGGATACACGAGAGGAATTTATTGCTGTAATTACTGTCTTATCATAGCTCTCGGAGGTCGTATCATTCTTTTTTAGTTTTGAAAAATGAACAGTGATTTTGCCTTCAACTGCCAAGGGAAAATTTGGTGGTGTCAAAAACCCTCGGAATTTCGATATGATTTTTTAAGAGTTTTTATTTCGAGGTTGCAAGCAACGATTTTTCGAAATCTACGCTTTCAGCGTAATTTTTCACGGTTTATAAAAAACTCATAAAAAATATGATGTGGCGATATTCATTGGCGGTATTAAGAGTGAAGAATATTCTTTTTATTTTAATTGTTTTTTTTTTACGATTCATACATCATCGTTGCCGATCGAATAGTTAGATGGTGATTTTTACGTTCTTTTCGAGAGTTCTCCGTCGTTAAATATTAGACTCTATGGCCGGGTCACGGTGGGATTTGTGAAATGGTTTTTTTTTTCTGTTAATTCTCGTTTTCTATTCGGTTTGAAGAAACGGGCGTGGTATAATCTCGTCGTTGTGATGTACAGGGTCAAAAGGACCGCGAGATGTTTACCGCGCTCCTCGCATACGTTACTATTTCATATTTTTATGTGACTGGTTTAACGTCTTTCCGGAATCGGACCTTGCCGTTTACTCGCTCGGCCCAGAGATCGAGCAACGTTTCTCGCCACGTGTGCGGTCATTTTTCGTACCGAGAACTTTTTCTTCTCGTCTACCATGACATCTCTTTATGGTTTTCTCGCAAACCATCGTTTCAACCGCCAAACTCATCCTTCGAGGATGTGATTCATGGCGATCTCAGCATCGCCACGAAAATTATAACGTGCGATTATTATTCTCCACCGAAATATCGCGACTGATCGGATTCACTAGTTTTTTTCGTTTATTCTCAAAACCACTTCGCCTGGGACTGCGCTTTCGGTCTAGGGCTTTGCAGAACTTGAAAAACCTATAAACGGTTCAACTTTTAAAATTTTCGTCGACACTCTCCTCCAAAATTACATCGCACGTAAAAAAACAATCGATTCTTTTCATCCCTTGTTAGAAATTTTTTATTTTCATTTTCTCACGATTTTCTCATTATTTGTTCGACTTCTTTTTATTTTTCAACAAACGATCGAAGGATTAATGGTTGCAAGAGATAATGCCACTTTCGTGGGTACATCGAGACCCCATCGACTTGAAACTCCATTCAAAACCATAATCAAGAGATGACATCAACGAAAACGTTGCCAGGCACAATGGTCAACGATAAATCTAGCCAACTAAAGACTCGATCGCTCGATTCTGTGGCATTTATGTTTTCATGTGCTTCACAATCGAAGATGATATAGAGCAGTTTTTTCCACTCTCGTTCTTTCGGATTTTCGAGACTCGATCTTTTATGTGCTCTCGCATATTAACACACAAGTACATAGCCTCTATCTGTATATAGAGGAATAAGTCCATGTTTTTAAAATAATAAATCGGCAGACTCGTAATCGCGTATACGGTCGGACATAAAACAGATTTCAATCTATAAAACGTCCCTGCACCGCAACTGCAGTTCGATTCTCGATGTCACGAAGAGACAGGGCTGAGCTTAAGAAATATCGTCTGCACACCTCCGTTATTTGCGAAGAATTATGATGAAAAAAAAAAGATATTCGAGTCGCGTATCATTTTGTTTGTGAGCCGCGCAATACGCCTTTTTATCGATCACACGCAGTCACTTATGTCCCGAGAACTGTGCATATGAATCTGTAAGGAGAGGAGAAGTTTCTCGGCCTGCCTGTAAGTTTCATTGCCTACGACTCGAGTCGAAGTGAACCAAACTAATGAAAGCAACGGGAAGATAGCTCATGATCCGATCAAGAATTCAAGCGACTTATAGCATGCATCTCGCAAAATTATTCATCACGAAGGTAAAAAAAAAAAAAAAACGGACGGATGGACACGGAAACCACCGATTTTTTCATTCCGAGGTGCCTCACCTCGTTCTTTTCCTCGATTTCACTCCGTGTATCGTTTCCTCGGGAAGAAACAGCTGAAAGGAAGCGAGAAATACTCGACGTTAGTTAGCACGAATTCCATTGAATTTGGCTCAATGTTTTTTTCTTTTTACCGAACTCATTTTCACGTTTCATCAGCGCCTGATAATGTCGGATACTCGTAATAACGATCACAGTGTTGCCAGCGATAAAATAAAATGCACGACAAATTGCACATTGAAAATGTTCTGCTGGTTTAATGAAAGAGAAAAAACCTTCTTCCTGATTACATGCTCCGCATCAGCGACACGCATCGCTGAGATGTTCATCGGACTCATTGCACGTGTATATTTTTTTGTATCCTTTCCAATGACTGCTCCCCACCGATCTCTTTTTCTCTTACAAGAACTCTTATTATTGACATTGTAATTGTTATTACTAAACATTCGAATATATAAATTCATGAATCCAGGCTTTACAAACAAATTTGTTTCTAATTTTGCACATTCTTCGTAATTTCACTCCTTCGAGTGCATACTGGGTCATTTTGACCCGAAAAATTTTCTGCCACCGATTGTTTGGTACTTGGCGTTTAATTTTCGTATTCTATAGTAAATAAATTTAGCTCTATCAAATATGGACAATCCACTACGAAAAAAATGCACATTTGGAATACAACGATTTGAAAAACGCGTTGGGTCAGATTGACCCAAGATTCACTTGTACAAACTAACTGATGATTTTGGATTAGTTTATTCGTTACATTTTGTGCACACAGACACTTACAGATCCGAAGTCATTTTTGACGCATGAATAAACGAATAAATTGACATCTTCTCACCGTCACGATGCTCTGATGCAATTCATACGTTTGTGACTAAGGACAACTTGTACTCGGGTGGTAAATGATTGATAAAGTAGTTGAGGCCTCTCGAGATCGCGTTGTCGCATCGTCAGCAAAGTCAATAAAAACATTAAAAATCGGATAAAATTAATATAAAGTACTGGCAGGCAGAAATTTAACGAGAGCAGCGTGCGGCAAATGAATGAACATCGTGCGGAGTCCGCTTTTCGCGAGATAAGTTATATATACCCGTGCAAAAAACCCGTTTGACGATCAATTTGCCACTTCCTTCGATGTGTCCGGAAGAAACGCTCACTCTGAAGCAGCGCGCATCCAGATATTGAGATTTCGGCCACAATTGATTCTCTTCGAGAGAATCGATCATTTAAACTGCTCAAGCTGTTCGAATACCACGAAGTAACTTGTCATGATCCTATCTGTGGACCACTCATCCATTAGGCGTTTACAGCGTTGCCTCTGAGGGTTCGAACCCCCGCAAAAAAAATGTCCATTCACAATGTGTCGAGATTACCCACCAGGATTGTTATTTCTGCTTTCATCGTCATCCGAAAAGTGTTGGTTTCCTCTGAAAATCCGTTAGCCGTGGCGCCCTGGGAAGTTGCCAATTTTCATTCTTTTCCACGGAGCAAAAAAAAATCCAAAGCTCTTATAGTCTTTTTCTACATAAGAAAACATCGCGAAACCGCGAACTCTTGAAACATGCACTCGCATGCAGAAACTCATGCATTTTTCCTGGCAGTCTTTCCTACTCGTGCTCTCCAATGAGGAACAGATAATAATCGAAAATTAATTGATTTCGATCGAATCTTCGTTGCCGGTATAGCAGTGAGACAAAATTTTATATCTCTGTTCTCTGAACGAGCGATAAGATATTAAATAATGGATTTTTCCAAACATTGATTCAACGATAAAGAAAAATGGCTAAGTGGCTGGGAGGAGGAGGCGGAGGAATCTCGTTTACAGATAGCCGAGTCGGAGAGACGTAAAGACGCGAAGGGACGGCGCGAGTAGGCAAAATACGCCTTGCACAAGATCAATCGTTAATAACCTCTGGGTGGATTCTATCTGAATACTCGCGGTGCATTGACACATCGGGCTAAGAACTTTTTGCAACGTTTGATCGACGCGCCAAGACGTGGGGGAACGACGTCTCGGAAAAAAAGGAAAGAGATAGAGGAAGAGGGGCCGGGGGTTGTAGAGAAAGAGGCAAAGAAAAAGAAGTAAGGGGGAAAGGAAAGAGACCCGGTTTGCAGTAAGCAGCATCAATGTAATCAGACAGCCCGCTCAGAGCGAATTTAACGATCGTCGTAAACGCGAGTTCCACGCTTTACAGCCTGCATATTTTTATCATCTTTCTTTCTCCCTCGCTCTTCGTCTCTTTTACACTCTTCAGAACGAACGAGAGAGAAAGTTCTTTCGTCTTCTCGTTTCTGTGCTTTGCTTCTTTCTTATTTCTGCTGCCCCTCCTCCTTCTCTTCGTTCATGTTTCTTCTCCCAGTCTGCTCTTTCTCTCTCACTCTATCTCTCGCGACTTTTCGATTCAGAGCTCTCGCTCATTTTACCATTCCGTTGTAAACCATCGGATTTTATGTGACAGCGAGACTGGTCAACGCGAAATCTACGTCGACCATATTACCAGCGCGCCTTCCGTCTACGTCCTCGTGCACCAGACGCGACTGCACTCTGACAGACTTTTTCTAAAAACCCATCCCATCGCCATAACCGAGGAATATGATTTCTCAGACGTTGTCATTGCTCTATTCAATGCCTCGCGGCCTCATCAACGACACGATCAAATTATCCTATTCTCGCAGGTGTCGCTGCTTTGAATTCCATATTTCCTTTCGGTAGCACCGATTACAGTAGCTAATGGCTACACACCTCTCGTGAATACTTATAAAACTCTAAAAACGATCAACTTGCACCTGGAATTGAGTGGTCGATCCAGAGCTTCTGTATCTATTCTTTCCCATTCGAAAATCGTAGCCTTTCGAGAATAACAATTCGAATAATTGATCCGTGCGTGCTCAATTTTTCTAATTCTCCGTTGCCCACAGCAATTTTTACCAAAAGCTTCCAACTGCTCTCCTCAAAAATGAAAAACAGCCGTTTTTATGTTTTTGTTCAAACAAATCGCTGCACTCGATCGTCCGATAAAACACTTGCGGTGCATCGATTCCTCGTGGGGCTGATTTGCTTTTTAGGCGCGTTTCTTTCTCCTTTGAATATTCTCCTTATTCTTTATTTAAGTTACGCCGACTGTACACAAACTATATAAACCTTTATGGCGAGTTATATATAGGAGCGTTAAGCGGTGTAACGCAGAGGCCTCTCTTTCTGACATATATTGGCGCTCGTCTCGCCATAGCAATGCTGCGCGAAAAGGTTTTTAGTACTTTCTAACCATAGTCGCGGGGTACAATTAAACCCCCATAAACTTCGTCGTAACCTTTTTGTTTAAAGCCACCGACTCCCGCGAGAGGGCACTCCTTTCTCACTCTTTTCTCTGTAAGATTATCGCGAGTGTACTTCCAGCCATGTATTTCCTCTTGGCTCTCTCATTCTCACCCCCTCTTTATGTATTTTTCGCTCTTTCTCTCCATGCTGCCGCTCGTTTCGCTCCTAATATACATGTGTATACACAAAAGTGGACGGTTCCGTCTCCGAGCAAAAAGCCCGGCCATATTGCATGCTTAATGAAGTCTAGGAACCTCGAGCGTGCGTCAACTCTCTACGGCTTCCGGCGGGACCCTCCCACTTTGCCCCATTCGTCGACGAATAACGCAACCCTCAAACATACGTATAACTATAAATGGCAATTCTTGAAAATCAAATGAACCACTTGAGACGAAACTCCCGACCTTAGACCAGCGCCTTTCTGCCAGCTCATTTTTTCAATTAACAATCATCATTTTTTCTTTATTCTATCGCTTCAATTGAAAAAAAAAATGATCCAGAGTAATAATTATTTTATGTTATTGAGAAGCGACACTGGCCAATCGACGATATCTGAGAATTTATTTATTTAGTTACCGAAAACGAATCTCTACTCCGGGGTCAATTTGACCCAAGTCCAATTCGTCGCCAGATCGCGGAGTTGCGTCTTTTGTTTTGTTTTTTTTTTAACTCCAATCACGTCTAGATTGATCGATCGGTGGTGGTAGTTCGATTGTTCCTCAAGAGTTTTCGCCGCTCGAAAAGTTGTCCCGAGGCAATCTCAGCCCGTAAGCGGGAACGCCGTCGTCCTCGAAAAAGTGCAGGTCGGACCGAAACAATTGCTCGAGTCATGAAGAATAAATGCAATTATCAAGAGCAGGCCATCCCTGCCAGCAGAATAAGCTTTACCGTTATAATCTTTGCGACACATACGGAGCACCGACCATAACGGAATAAAGTGAAGAAAAGCTTTCACATTCCTCGCAAAATGGCCTCGGCCCCAAGGCGTTCAAATAGTCGGACATGGGCCTTTGTGTACAAAGGTTTCGTGCACTTACACCCGTAATCTTAGCGTGCTGATCACGCTTGATTAATGAATTACTGCTCAGGCGTAAACTTCGCTTGTGGAAGCAGCAAAATTGACTCTTTAAGAAAATGTGACGAGTATGAAAGCGAATAATAAAAAAGTAAGGATCCCAGAGCGGTGGCGCATGCACGAAGAGGTTCAAGAGTACCAGCGAGAAATATGAGAAGATGAAGAATGAGGAGAAGAAATCGAGCGGGCGGACATGCAACCCGGTACCGGAGCCTCTCGCCTGTACCCACTCTGTGTTGCCACTTTTATACACACACACACACACACACACACACACACACCCAACCAATACAAGCTGAGCTTAGCGCGCGTCGACTGACGTTTACGGCTCAGTGCGGTCGACCTAGAGCCAATAAAACTCGAGAAGAAATACAAGCAAACTCCTCATCGACAGTTAAAGTCATATGCGCGAAAATACAACCCGGGCTTCTATGAAATACGACGTAGCTCTTGACTCTTTCGTATAACTTGGCCACCAACGGGAAATATAACCGCAGCTCGAATACCTTTGCCGCGCGAGGCTTGTTAATGAAAAGGGGAGGGACATTTATTTTTCTTCTCCTCGCGCGCACATATCGGCATCTACCTGGGGCTTATTAATCACTCTTTGCTCCCTTTGCCCGCGATCCCGACACTTGCTTCAATCTCACGATCCTCCGTTTAATTATCTTTGCGACATTTATATTTCTAAACTTTTTCGATATCCGCGATAACGTCCTCCGCGCCCCGAGTCCAGGCTGCAGCAAAAGTTTCGTTCCAACTTTTATCGACATACAGAACCGTTGCCGTGATAAGACCTGAAGACTCTCGTGTCGTTTGCATCCAGAAACATAATCCCATCACATTTTCTCCGATCGTTGATTCATCATCTCTACAAATTTGAATAAACAAGATTCCCATTTACCTGGATTGAGGAGTCTCGCTGCTTCCACCACTACGCCCCACAAAACGTCGTCCCATTTCGCACATATGAACTTTTTACCCTGCCAAGTGATTAATCGTTGATGATCTACCGTAGACGGTTTTCTGGGTGGGCTGCGATCTTACGCATTGATGAATAATTGTTTCAAGTTGAATAATTGATAGGGTTTTGATATAATTCCACACATCCTGTGAGTGGGACATTCGAGTAATATAAGCAACGGGTAAATCGGCCTTATCTGGCGATTCTCGTGATGGGTATTATTCGAAGTATCCACGGTGATTTTATGAGCACCCTCTTGGCTGCGCGGCACAGAAGGGTGTACGCTCTTGCTGGCAATAACGTGCACTAGGCGAGCAGCTCGCAAGATTTCGTGAAGCACTTACTCGAGGTAGACGATAAACCGTATAAGCCGCGCCGCCAACCCCTCGCGCCTGCTTGTCCTCCGGTTTATACAGCGCGTCGGGAAGCCTCAGTTTCCATTTCACCATCGTGCGCCTCTCAGGCTCTCGATATATCTATAGATACCGGCAGAGGATCTCGTAGCCGCGAGTGCGCTTTCATTTACGACTCTTAGAAAGCCGCGTATAACCGCGAAGACTCGTTTCGTGTACTTGTCAAGAATTCACCACTCTTTCGCCACTTCCCCGCGAAGCTTCTGCAATTCCGAACATTCCTCTTCTTCTTTTCACCCTTTCCCCTCCTCTCTGAGCCATTTCCTACTCTCGTTCGATTTTAACTTCCAAAACTATCGCCCCGCCCCTATTTTATTTCATTGTTCTTTCGTTTCTTCGCTTTAATGCCATCGTGCACTTAGAGTCATCTTTATGCTTAACGAGTCGACCATAACTAAAACCAGTCGCAATGCGATCGTCAAATATTCAACGGAAAGAATAACTAATAAATAAAAGAACGTTAAAAGGTTTATTGAATCAAGTTCTTGCCGCGCGGAATATGTGTACACATCGGCGACAATAGGAAAAAATGAAGTACAGATTTTCGATATTGAATAAATAATGATCAACGTAGCCGAGTAGAATTGTTCAGTAATCGATCGATATTCTCGTGCAACCGTTCTCTCTACTTCCCTCCCCCCCCCCATTGCATGTTGCATATGTCTTTATTCTCCATTTCTCGGAAGTACAAACGATTCCGTTCGCTATCAATGCACTGTCTAACGTCAACAGTAATTTCGTCCAACGTTCAATATTATACGTGCCATCGATACATTGTGATGGCCATGCCACGCATACGTCGACATTCCTTATTAATTAATGAGCAAAGAATAGGCATCGGTCCGGAAAGAGTGACAAACGTGCAAAATTCTCGAAAATCGGCACGTTTTCGACTTTTTAATAATTACAAATATGGAACTCGCTTTGTCGCACGTGAAAAAAAATCTGCACGACTACGATAGCTGGGCGGGGTTTCCTAAACTTTCGATGGAAAGGGTTGCGCTCTTAATTTATACAGTGTAACCTGTGATTTATATTCTTAAGCCTGTCACGATGAGGAAAAACTTGAAATTGAAAGACAACAAAAAAAATAATGTTAGTCATTAGGCCATTATTATATTTTCACTGGTGCTCGTCAGGGATTGATAGAAATGCGGGATAAAGCTTGGCGAATAGTAGTTTCCGTACATTCACCAAGTATGTTCGCCATTACCTGATGAATAAATTAAAAAATGAGTAGCACGCCGCCCATCGGTTGGCAACCCTCCGGACAATTGCACTACGAGGAAACAGAGAGGGTGATGGAAAAGTTATCGTTGTGTCCGGACGTGTTCGAACGAATCATCCATCCCCTAACAGTTTTGTTCGAGGGGGAAAAAAAGTTGTCGGCTCGGAGGGGTCTCGATCAAGGTGTCTCGTTCGTCCAGCTCTTCCCTCACTATCTTTCCACCGGTTTTTTGCTCGATTCTCGCTGCTGCATTTGTGCACTTTATCGGCGTCATTCTTTTTTACATTTATGATCGTTCCGCGCGCTCGGCATTTGAGGCAAAAGAGGACCGAGCCCAAAGAGGGGTTGAGTAGAAAAAAGAAGGGGTGCGCAGTATCATTGCAACGAGCGGGTTGTTAAGATTTTCTTTTGTATCGCGTTGCCATATCGATTTTTCAACTGGTCACCGTGACATATTTCAGAATCGCAATATCCATTACCCTCTCGCCAACCTTTCTTACTTCGGACTTACTTCAAAACTCTAATGACTCGCGATTATTGCGTAATAACTGCCTCGAGGCTAACTTCGATATTTTCTCATTAAACCACCATCTCGGCAACCAACCGCGTGCAAACTATTTATAAAAACGTGCATGTCAACCTCATCTTATGGGAAACTTTAAGCGCTTACGCTCATAGAACAATGAGCCTTTCTATGGGGGATCGAAAAAGTCCAAGAAAAGTCGTCAACGTAAATCACTCGAAGCTCCGCGCAGCGCTCGCCAACCCGGTAGCAATATATCTGCCGCAACCTCCGTAATCGCCTCTCTCTCTCTCTCTCTCTCTCTCTCTCTCTCTCCCTCTCTCTGCAAACGTTATTTCTTCTTTCTTTTTCATTTAATCTTTCATCTTTTTCTCTATCCTTGCCCGAGAGAACCGCGACCAACGGATATTCAGACTAGGAAACCCGCAAGCCAAAGGAACGAAGCCAGAGCGAACAAGAATAATACCGATACTCTTAAAAGTTGCTGATGAATCCGCGGACCCCTGGAACTAATGGAGAGAGTGTGTTGCATGTATAGTTAACTTAACAGTCTTTTTCCTCTTTCTCTCGGAGCTTCAACTCTTCTCACCAGCATCATTCGCGTTGCCACGTCATGCGGGCAAACCTTACCAACAGTCGAAGCAACCAAAAAATCAGCCATGAAGACTTGGCTACACAGGTATCGGACAAACTCTGTTGTAAATCATATTTTTACGAGGCACCCTATGGCTGGATCCGGTACTGACGCGCGCTCTCTCTCTCTCTCTCTCTCTCTCTCTCTCTCTCTCTCTATCGCTTTGCCTCCTGAGTGGTTGGACCCAACGAGCGAAGACGGGAAAAGCCACTGGCTGAGAGATGCGCGCCCGAACTCCGAACCTGCGAGATGTGTGGACCGATCAAGCTTTTTTAAACTTTGCAATTGTTCCTTGCTCATTATTGCTGAGAACCGTACGGAATCGGAAAGTCTCATGCAGCTGGCATGTTCCGTGCCATCACAGTTCGGTCGTTGGAACCTTTTTGCAGTCCGTGCAGCTGGAGAACTGGCAGAATCGCGTAAATCCAATTTCCCTGAGTTCAGTTTCGAAGGTCGAAGGTTATAGGTTCCCTGAGAGGGAGATCGAAGTTGCATTTTTTAAAAAATGGGCTGAAATGGGGTGAGCCTTTTTTCACTTCGATCGGATGACAAGATTCTAATATTTTTACTCTCGAAATTTGCTGCAGCTATTCATCGATCTCGTTGGTCCAGGGACGATGGGAAGTTTGAGAAAAAAAAATCGTCATTCCGTGACAAATTAGATTGACGCACATTTATTATTCATGCAGAAGTGAATGTGTGTCTACACATTCGTTCGCAGTCTTGATGCGTAAAACATAGCTATAAAGGCGATGCCTCAGCCTGGACAAAGCGATCCTCCTGCTATAGTGTAGTGTTTCGTCCTTCTGTCGAGACAAGAGCAACTCCGCATCGACGTACTCGTAAAAAGCGTCGTGCGGACGGTTAGAGCGTCGTGAAAGAAGGTGAGCTATCGTAAAAGTGAAGAGAAGGAGGAGCACTATAACGTGGAAGCGAGAAGCTCTTTGGGCAACCCTTAACCACCCTAACAGACCGAGTTCGCGCCCGGATCTCAACCAACTTGACTACACTGGCGATCATCGTTTTTCTCGAGCAATCAAATCCGTCTAGACCATCACCAAGAATGTTCAAAGCGAAATGTCCTCTTTGAGGGCATTCTCTATTTTTCCGCTAGTCCGAAACAAGTAAGGTCCGTTTTTTATGCCCCGCACCTGCGTCACAAAAATATCCGAGTCCGTAATCGAACGTTTTCCTTGTTTTCCGCGAACATTCTTCACAGCACGAAGTGGAAGATCCAGGACGATCATTCTCTTCCGCGCTATTCTCAAGCTACGGGTTCGCGTGTGAAATTTGGATTTTGTCATTCAAGCCAGAGACATTTTTTAGCGAGTCATTTATAATCTTCATAAAAGACTCGAATAACATAAAAGAGATTCAGGAAATCGAAGATGATCGGATCTCGTTCGGAATTTCATCAAACTCTAATTTTGGCGAAATTTTGAACTTTTTTGACCAGATAGTTCGAAACAACTGCCGATAATTCTTCTGCCTTAGGGCGACGTACCCGTCAAGTCGGATTCTACATCGCGCACTGCACACGTCCGCTATCACGACGACTTAATGTCCCTGATATCGATTCTTGAGTCAAGTTCCCTGCCACGAGACCACACAAGCGCGATTCCTATCTGTCGAAGCTTTTTTCTATGCCGATCTAGACGCGCGGGTTTATATACGCCGACACTTTAATTGCTCTGATAACGTTCAATGAAATCGTACCACACAAATGCTGGACTAGTGGCTCTATCTTTGCAAATATAATCATCGCCTTTCCAGCCTTATTTTAACCCAATTACGTAAGCACGCTCTTCAGCCTGTTCTCGCTGCCTTAACATCGGAGCAAAAATCATTCAAGTTTCATTTGTTAACTTTTCGAGAAATACTTCCAACTTTGTCTTCCATCCGTGCAGTTAATACGACGTTATGAGTCATGAATAATAACATAGGAAAGCTACCGTGTGTGCATTAATGCCAACTCGTGATAAGAACGATTGAATCAACTTAGTTCGGGAAAGTTTGATTCTAGTTATTTGTGTTAGCCTCATCGGAATGATTACCGACATGGTACCTCTAGTTCTTTATCGTCTTTCCACAATGTTAATGTGTGTGTGCGTGTGTGTGTGTGTGTGCGACTCGAACCAAAAGCGAAACAAACGCATTCCTAGGAACTTGATTTGTTTAACGATCCGTTGGCATCTTTGCGGTTGAGTAATTTTATTACGTTTATCGCGAGGATTGTTTTGTTATTTTGGACGTTGGATGAAATTGTGAATCGGACGCGTTCGATGTGGAGGGCGCGGAAGGGAAAACCAGAAGGAAGCATTCAACTAGGGAAAAGTTTGTCGTCGATTATTACGAATGTATATGAATAAATTATATAATTCTTTAAGAACTGACTATTAAGGCATTCTTGATGGACTGAATATTTGATAATTAGATTTTGGCATGTCAACGATAATTTATGGAGCAAGAACTGAGCGCAAGAAACAAGTGGAGGAGCTTCTTTCTCTTACACTCGGTTGTGCGATCTTTCTCTCGCTTTTACTCTCGCTCTGGTTTTGTCTGGCGCAGCTAGACCGTCGGTTTGGCCGCACATATGAAAACTAAGTCCCCGGGTTTCATTCGACTGACTTTACGAGGTGGACATAAAATGGATTTTACTGTCGGCTAGTTCGCCAGTTCTCGAGTTCGTAACATTGCTTTGGGGAGCATAATATATCCCCCGCTGCACGTCCCCCGCGTTGCCATCTCGTCCAAACCAGCCAAGAAGTCCCGGACATATCCTCCTCGTCCTCGTTCTCCTCGTTCTCGCACCTCCATCCACTCCGCGTACTCTTTTCCTACGCGCTCACATATTCTTCTTCCTTTACACACACATATCCGCAATACTCTTCCATCTAACCCAGCTAACTGGCATCGCTCTCGTTCTTCATACGACACCGAAAAATTTCCGCATACATCGAGCCACCAACGCCATGTAAATATCTCTCTTCCTCCTCTTCACTCTAAACTCAGCTGCATTCAAAATGTCACGAGCATCTCAAAACGCTGACGGCCTTCGCGTTTCTTCGGCTTCATTTCTCTTGGCCGCGTGACGTTCTTTCGACTTGGTATATTATCGTTCTCGCCTTATTTCGTTTTCACTCGGTTTTCCCCGTTTTTTCACGTTTATTTTACGTTTACCAATTTTATCACATAAATAAGTCGCCAAAAAATCATCAATTTTTTTGTTTTCCAGTAAATTGACTTCTGTAAAATAATAATTATTGAGTGATCAATGTCCGATGCTCGTTTCTCGGGATTCGACAAACGATTTAATTCCCTGAATGATTATTTTTGTTGCAGATGAATTTGGGACCGATTCGAGGTGATCGCGAACGTGACGCGAAATTACGATTCCAAAGAAGTCAATTGCCCGGTCGTGACTCCGCAGAGAAAACCCGGTGGGATAAATGATTCCGCAGTGACAGGTTCGACGAGGATATGCGTCATTGGCTCTGGGAGTCGTAGTCGCTGATGCAGCCAAGTGCCGAGTCGAAGACGACACGAAAACCGTGCAAAAGGGCTCAAGAGAGATGATTGTAACAGTGAAACAAACAGTCGCGATGTTGGTCGAGCGTGCGTTGCCCTTAATCGCACAGAGCCGATCATCCGGCATGCTTTTGTACATCGCGAACGAGAGTCAAATGAAAAAGGAACACGTACGTTGGCGCGATCTTTGGATCAAAGGGTGAGATCGCACGGAGGATAAATAATTATCCCTCGAAGAGAAAGGGAGAGAGAGCGACGATGCACAATGGGCGACAGAAAGTATGTCCTTAGTTTCCTTCGACCTTTCGTACATTTTCATTCTCTCCTTCGTTCCTTAACTTTATTATTTTTATTATTATTCCTTCCCAATAGTTATCACTTGAATTCGTCCTCTTGTTTCTCAATTATTTAATCTCGCGAAGTCGAGACGATTGAAAAAAATGACTAAAACTATTTTCGATCGTGTTGTCTCTCCGAGAGTCTCGTCCTTGTGATCGTTCACGGATAAGTCCGTGACTTACGTACTTTACAGCGCGAACCGTGGCTGAACCAACGAAACACGACACAATGTTTCCTTCTCCCCTATAGAGCCCGAGAGTCTTGGCAGGAGAGGGAAACAATAAAATTATCTAAAGATATTTGTCCACGTTTAACGTGCAACATTGGATCATCAGCGAGTCTCAACAACACACGGAATATTTCATTGAAATTTCTAAATTTTGGTGATCCGGTGTTCGGAGGATCTTCATACACCCACGCATACGCGTTACAGTGTTCATAATGTGATTATTGCAAATTCATTGTTTATCTCTTATTTGTTTTGTATTTCTTTATTTTTATTTTTTTCTTCTTCTTAATTTATTGTGATATTAGGGATGAAAGGAAGTTGTAAGGGTACCTGGACAGGAGTTGCGAATTAAGCTTGTACACACTTGCGTACCCATCGACACACACACACAC
>JAPYYS010000976.1:0-40371 GCA_030522525.1 Campopleginae sp. 14b
AGAGAGAGAGAGAGGGAGAGAGAGAGAGAGAGAGAGAGAGAGAGAGAGAGAGAGAGAGAGAGAGAGAGAGAGAGAGAAAGAGAGAGTGCGAAAGAGAGAAAGAGAGAGGGCGGTGGTTACATTCGAGGGAAGAGTGTGGGCTCCGGAGCGAGGAAATGAAACGAGGGGAGACGAGAGGCTTGAGAGGCGCATAGGGTTGGTAGAACGGTTGGTCGATAGAAGCAGCAACGAGCTCCGAGGCGCAGGCACCAACGAACGAAAAGCACCACCATCGCGCAACCATCATCCCCTCTCGCTCTTTCTTCTTCTTCATACTCCACTCTCTCCCTCTCTCTTGCGGGAACCCCCTCCCTTCATCACATCCCCTCTCAATCGAGCTCTTTCTCTTTCTCTCACTTTTGGCGTTCTCTACAGTCGCCGCCATCGCTGAAGCCACTCCCCTACCCTGACAGCATATAACCTACTTTCTTCCCGTTTTTTTTTTCTTTTTCCATTTTTTTACTCATTTTTCCAATTTTTATTTTTCATTCCTTGCTCGAAAAACTCATCGCCCGACGCGAAAACTACAAATGCCATTTCTGCTGGATAGCAGCCCCGAAATATTGACTTGCCAATCTCCAAGACTTTTTTCATCTTGCAAATGGGATCTGCACTGGACCGCGAGGCTGATAAACTTTCGGGCTCGAAAAATCCATCGAATTATTTGAAAAAAACGTTTCCTTTGTTTTGGATATTCATTCCTTTTCGAATTTTATGCTGGAGGTGAATTCTCAACGAATTTATGGAAATTTCGGGTCCATGTTGAAGATAAAAAGTCGTTTGGGTGGCATGAACGAAAACGAGAAATTTCACCATTGTTTTTGTTGCTTTGGAAAAAAATGGAAGCAAACGACTTGCGAAAGATTGAAGAAAAAAAATTGACAATTTCTTTGTTTCCGAACGTCCTCGAGGGCTCGATACACAAAAGACAACATGGAGTCGCGAGCAAGATTCTTTGCGGGAATAGGGAGGACGCCTAAGCCATGGAGGCAGGTGCACAGAGACATGGAGCAGGTGAAGCGACAGACCGGACGATTCTCCATTGTTTCCGAAGGAAGCGAATTTTCGTTGTCACCACTTTTTCCCTAACTCATTCATTTTAAATTCGAAAAAAATTGAAATTTCAAAATTTAACCATCTGAGTCAATTTTTAACCGAAGCGTTAAAATCTTCGAGTTCGTTGACTCGCAAACCAACACTCGGCCTACGCTTGTACATCGAAGACAAAAAAAAACACGAAATATTCACGTAGGCTTAAGCGAGCACGGTGTGACCGGTTATTGGTTCACGTCCAGAAATCGGCGTACGTTCACCTCTCCACGACGAGAATCGAAAAAAAATTCCAAAATTTTGTCCTAGCCCTATTTTTCAAAATCCACAATGTTTCCGTAATTCTAAAAAATGTTTAACTTCCAACAGGCTCAATCAATTTCGCAATCAACATTTCGTGGCTGACCGAGAGGATATGACAATTTTCAAAAAACTCAAAAATGTCAAAAATCTTTGTAAAACTCCAAAATTTCAAAAACTTTCTACCATTTTCGCTGCCGACTCCGAGAAAATGACGTTTCGAACGACTTTTTAAAGTTTTTCGGAAAAAATTATTAAAAAAATGAAAAACTTTGGTTAATCGGGCGATGGAGTGTAAATAAAATGGGAAACTTACCTTCCACCTCATGGCGCACTTTCTCGAGAACTCCTGGAAGACGATGTTCTCTTCCGGGTGTTTCTTCTTGTGCTCCTGACGGCATGTTTGAACGAAGAACGCATAAGCGGTCATTCGCCCCCTGGGCTTCGTGTCTGTTGTCTTTCCTCTCGGCATTTTGTTTTGTTGAAGATTATTTTGCTGCTGCGGTAGCTGTTGTATCTGATGCTATAAATTTCGGAGAAAACAAACGAAAAAGAAACGTTTCATTAATAAATTTATTCGATGGGCGGAAGAGCAAATTTTTGGTTATAAAAACGTCATGAAAAAAAAAAAACAAACACATCCGATAATTCCTAAGCCTGCCTGCGCGTATTTTTCCATCTAAAAATTATCGAAATTCCTCTTTTCGAATGACCAAAGGCTCACCAACGATTGCGAAGAAATGGGATCGCGTAACGAGAGAATTTCGTCACGAAAAGTGGAAACATTTGCGCCGAAAAAAGTCACGAGTTGTTAAAATTTCCGCAAAGAGAAAAAAGATTCGTAGAACGCTCACGAATTCGCATTTCCGATATATATATATGTATATACAGCGAGCAGGGGGGACAGTGACCTTCGAGTGAGAATATCGCGTCGAAGCTGCGAGGCGTTCGCTGCAGTAATTACGAGTTGGACGATCCGTGAAAAGCTGCTAAATCCAAAAATCCTCGTCATTCTAAATCGAGTACAAAGAGTTTGAGCAAAAGTTGCGAAAAACCGAAAAAAATCGATCATGAAACGACAATACTCTGTTTTCTTCTTGGAAGCCTCGTAGGAAAACAAAAACATGGTCGAGCGGGAGAGATTTCTGAGAAAGGCCGCGAGCCTTCGGCGGGCAACGATCGTTGTTCGCTGCGAGTTGATAATTTCGAGGAGAAAATATTTCGCCTGGTATAACTGTTTTCGAAGAGAAAGGATGTGAGACGCAAAAAATTGAATAATTTTCGTCAATAACAATTTGTTGGTTAATGTCAATGAATAATCGACAAAGAAGATTCGCCAGGCTTCTTAAAGTTCGAGTCGAAAGAGACAAAGAATAAAAACAACGAGCAGCGCGCGTCGTAGAGTCTCGAATGAGAAAAAGATGGAAAAGTAAAAATTCGAGGGATTCGGTAGACAAAGAAATTTCAACTTTAGCTGAGTCTCCTTGAGAAGCAAAAGGAAAAAACGTTAGAAAATCCGAGGGTAGTTGTATTTCGTGGAATTTCCCGGCCAGGACTCTGTGGGCAAAATCCTGGTAGGAAAAGCGTCGAGGGAGTGAGCGAGAGGAAAAAAGAGAGAGAGATAGAGAAGCGAGCACGAGCAACGATAGGCCGCCCCGGCTTTAACGAGAATCAATAGCGCGGGCCACGCCGATGGCGCTGTGGAGAAAGAGAGAGACGGAAAAACGAGAGCCCACTGCCAGGCACACACAAGAGCGCACGTTAACGATGTTAAAAGAAAAAAAACGTCAAAAACCAAATAAAAATTCCAACAAAAACGAAAAAAACACCGTAAAAATGTTTTTTTTTTTTTTTTTTTTTTTTTTTTTTTTTTTTTTTTTTTTTTTTTTTTTTTCGAAATCGTTTAATTCCTTAATTCCTATTGTTGTTATATTATTGACTGGTGGTTATCGAAAAAAAATGGCTAACCTGGTAAATTGAGATATAAAAACAAGGAATTAGTATAATGAATATATTGAGATTAATACCGTGATGAAATGGCTCTCCATCTTGTTTGATGCGCGTTTCTATAGCAAAGAAAAATGAAATGGTACGTTGAAACGTAGCTAGACGCTGCTTGTGAGAGAAGCTCGCGCGAGGGTATCTCTCGGCTCACACGCCTTTCCAGCCGCCTCTGGTTCGCTTCGTCTACGTGTATGTAGATATGCGCGTATATTTATCTATATACATATATAAACATATATAACCCTCCGATGTGTGTGTACACACGTATACAAGTGGCATATACATGTATATATATGTGTATACGTGTGTGTATATAGGTATATACGTTATGTTGTGCTGCTGCTACGGCCCGTAATGGCGCCCAAGCAAGAGCATTCGTTCGTTCCGTTCGTTTCGCTCAAGCCTAGCCCGCTCGCTATTTCGCACGTGCAGCCATATTATTTTCGTATTGTTTTTTTCCAACTTTTTTCTCGTTTTTTTTTTTCATCGATTTTTTCTGATTGCCCGAAAAATTCAAGTTTTTCGTCACTTTTTCGTGTTTTTTCGATATTTTTTTGCGGAAAAATAAAAAAAGTTTTTCTCACAACTTTTGCGATGTTTTTGTTGAGGAAAAATGTAAGAATGAGTATTTAAGATTGAAACTTTAGCAGAAAAGTGAATAAACCGGTATTCGTGATGCGCCAAAGGATGGAGGTTTTTTTTTAAAGCTATTCGGCTAGGTTTACGAGAGAGAGAGGGCCAAGAATCAACGTCGAAAGAATCGGCAAGAGACAGAGGCGCAAGAAACGAGAGGGAGAGAGCGAAAAAAGCCCGCGAGGATTAGTCTGTCTCTCTCGGTCTCAGAGGCGAACGAAACGATCGTAGCGGCAAGGCAGGCAGGCAGGCGAGAACGGCGATGGGAACGGCGCGCGAGCTATCGAGCTTCTCTCTACACGGAGTTGTCTCTGTATACACATGCATACATATATCTATATATATATATGTGTGTGCGCGCGCGGGGGGAGAGAGACGGAGAAACAGGCAGAACTCTATCCGAGAGAAGAGAAAGATCTGTCGAGTCTGATCTGACTCTCTTTCTCACACACACAGAGACGTGAGCGTAAAAAAATAACTAAAAAATATTGGAGTAAATCACAGCCACCAGCACTAACTTTTAATCTTTAAACTGAATTTAATGTCGACCGCGTTATTGATAACTTTCGAATCTCCGCAAAACCCGATTGACAAAAATTATGAAGAAGGAAAAAACGCCACTGTACGAAAAACACGACGACGACGCAGCACCGAGAGCTTAGCGCGACTTCACACTGTCAATCGTAATCGCAATGAGAACTGTAAGAAAAATAAAAACCGAGGGATACGCGAAAAAGTTTGATTGACAAAAAATGAATATCGCGTTATTTGAAAATCGAGGGACAAAAACTCGTTTTCTCTCTCTCGTTTATTTAGTGAAACGATTCGCGCGCGTACACGTCTCTGTCTGTGGATATCTGCCACGAGAGTGGGACAGAAACAGAGAGAGAGTAAAGAACGCGAGAGTGTTTATGGAGTTCGTGTGTGTGTGTGTGCGTGTGTGGTTGAGTGTATCGACGGAGCAGCAGCCCGGTATGTGTCTCTTTGAGGCGCAACGCAATATAACGAACGGCACTTTTGTACGAGAAATAAGAGGTTCAGCAAGGAAAACCATCAATCGAAAAATTATGTCGACGATCACACTCGATAGGACGAAGAATCGAAGAAAAAAACGCGATCTCTGGCGAAGTTTTCGCGTTGCGCGTGTGTGTGTGTCTGTCTGTGTGCGTGTGTTCGAAAGAGAGAACGAGGGAGAATGAATAAGTTAAAGAAAGAGAGGGGAAAGAGAAAAAGAGAAAGAATCGGCTCGAAAAAAATTCACTGCGAATTGGGGGAAAAAAAAAAAACGGTTAAAAAAATGTAATTTTGTTCTAGTGGCAATGAAAGACGAAAAATTCGAGTAAGAGCCTCTTTTCGATAGAGGCGAAGCGCGGCGGCACGGTATACAACGAAGAAGAGATCCCCGGGAACGAAGGGTCGGCTCCGAAGCGCGGTCGGACGGTTGTTCGTCGGTTCGGACGTATACACACGGGCGGGCGGGCAAGAGAGAAGCCAGGCTCAGGCACAGGCACAGGCAGCAGGCAGGCTACACCAAGCCGGAGAAGAGAGGCAGAGAAGGCAGGCCAAGCGCGCCCAACACAGGCAAGCAGGCGGGCGCGTCGGTTCGCCTCGGATATCGCCGCAGCCGCGCTGCTGTACGCGCGCGGCGCTCGGCTGTACAACGCGCACGGGGGAAAAAGAGAGAGAGAGAGAGAGGGAGGGAGGGAGAGTCAGAGCGAAACAGAAGGAAAGAGAGAGAGAGAGAGAGAGAGAGAGAGAGAGAGAGAGAGAGAGAGAGAGAGAGAGAGAGAGAGAGAGAGAGAGAGAGAGAGAGAGAGAGACGCTTCTCTCGGGGCCGCGTCGTGTTTTCACGAAGCTATACGAACAATTCTCTCTCGCTCGCTCTGGGGCTCTCGTGCGCGTTCTTTCTCAATCTCCCTCTCCCTGTTTCGTGTACACTCACCCACACACTCGCGCGTACCCGTCTATCCAACAATCCAACTCTGGCAATCTCAATAAATCGACGTTGATATATAACGCTATGAATATCGAAAAAATCAGCGATAGATAAATAAATAAATAAATAGATTCGTTCGTCTCGCACAAAATGCATCCCCTCTCTCGATAAATCTATAAATGTGTGTTTAGTCAAGAGTTTAGTTTGTCAAATGGCAAATGGATGTTTAGAGATATATATTTGAGAAGATTTGAGAAGATAAGTGTTGGTTCTCTCGTGCGTTTTGTCACAGGTATCCTGGAGGTAGTTCACGTACCGGGGACATAACGGGGGGCGTAGAAGTTTGCGAGGTGATGGGCGAAAGATGTTGTCCCTGTTGCTGCATCTGCTGTTGATGAAGATTGTTCTGTCCGGCGTCCATAACACCACCGGGATACCACCATTGAACACCGGGTGGTGCACCACCGGGTCCTGCAGGGTTGCCACCGCCACCGCCGCCAACGGCGGGGCCGCCTCCGGCTCCGCCACCGGAGCTGGGTGTACCACCGACACCGAGTCTGTAATCGTAACCGCCACCGGTGGCGCCTCTCATGCAGGAGCCAACGGGGGAGGAAGTGGATACCGGACTCGACTGTGCTCCGGTTGTCGCGGGATTTTGGAAGCTGGAGGCCATCTTGTACGAGAACAATTGCTGTGTAGCAGCGGCGGTGCTTCTCACAATATCCTGATGATGCTGTGACAATTGTTGTTGCTGTTGATTAAGCAGATGCTGATGTAAATTTTGCTGTGCCTGTTGTTGTTGTTGTTGTTGCTGTTGCTGTTGCGCCTGTTGTTGTGCCTGTTGTTGTTGTTGTGCGGCAGCAGCAGCGGCGACCGCTTGCTGCTGCTGTTGTTCGGCGTTCAAGCCGGTCGGCCACCATGCCGGTCCGCTCGAGCCGTCTTCCCGATTTCCGGAGCCAGCAGTCCCCCAGCCACCGGCAACGCGGTGGTGTTCCGACATCTCACGCTCCTCTATCTCTCACTTTTAACTCTCTGTCACCCACAACAATGATCCTTTTCGATATTTGTCCCGATACCTAACAAATTTTCATATAAATTTATACATATACGTATATCCGTCAAATGTATATATACATATATATACCCGGCGTATATACGTATATATATATGAATTTACAAATGCGTGCTATTTCTCACTTCGCATTTACCCTCTTGCTCGAAGGGAGAATCCGGGAGAAAAAGAAAGAGAGAGAGACGCCTCGAATATTCTAAAGTCTGTGTGTGTGTGTGTGTGTTCGGAGAAGGCGCGCGCGGTCCCCCCCGTATCTTGATATTATAAAACTAAAGTTCGGCTTGGCCTTCTATACCGGCACGAGACATATGCACATACACGTTTGTTACACGCACACCCACACTGAACGTGGGGGTACGCGTTGTTGTTGTCGCCGTCGTCGTCGTCGTCGTCGTCGTCGACGACGTTGTTCCCAGTTAAATTAGCTCGTTTCACGAGCAGCAACGTATACCAACAACACCACCGAACGAAGGCATGTGTATATCTTTGATAGACGCGGAGACGGGTAAAACCCAAAGACGAAAAATATACGCGTGGCTCTCTTCCACACCCTTGTATAAAACTCTGTGTGTCTGTGTGTCGTCGTCTTCTTGTTCCGCTACCACCGTGCTCGTGGTCGTCGTCGTCTCGGTCGCCGCCACCGCCGATGCTGCTGCCTGGTGGTGAATTTTTGCTCCGATGCTTTTGCCTCTGATCGTTCAGGCTTTGCCGTGGCCCCGTTGCCGCTCTCGTGTCGCTTTTCCTGCTGCACGGACCAATTCTCGGCCAGGACACCCGCCGCCGCCAAACACTCACACATACACGCTCACAATCACGCTCGCACTCACGCACACACTCACGCACACACACACACACGCACACACACACACACGCACACGCACACACACACACACAGAGAGATACGCAATCAACGGTTAACCGCTACTCACGCACACACTCGTATCCTCGATCCTCCAACACACATATACACCCCCTCGCCAACCCTCACCTCCTCGCATACGCACGACGCACACGCATACACTCGCCCACGCACACCACCTCGCCACCGCCACCGCCGCCGCCGCACGCACTCTCCTCCCCAACGCACGCTGCTTTGCTGCTACGCTCACATTCGTACGACCTGACACCGCACCGCACGCGCTAACTTTGTACTGTCGCTTTCTGCTGCTACTGCTGCTGCTGCCACTGTCACCCACGAGTTTTTCAAGCCTTCCGCCACCTTTTCTATACCAATCAACGACAAAAAAGCCGCGCTTCGACGCCGGATGACTCTTTCGTCGCTTTGATTTCTTTACCGTAAACTTTGCACACAAATTCACTAGTTTATTGGCTCGCGTTTTCCTCGCGGCTGGCTCGCGGCGCGGCTCAACGGATGCCTCGTCGTCCTCGGTAACTCTCTTGTGTGGCTCACTCTCGGTATCTCGGGCGCGCGCGCCTTCGGTCTCACTCGCTCTCGCTCACTCGCTCACTCACTCACTCACTCACTCACTCACTCACTCTCTCTGCCTAGATGTATGCGCGATTCTCTCTCTCTCTCTCTCTCTTTCTATATCTCTCTCGGTCGGTCGGTCGCTCGCTCGGGCCACGGACGGCGAGACTCTCCTCCGCACACTCGAGTTTCTCACCAAGAATATAATCCTTCTCAAGACACAACACGGAGCGCGCGGCTCGGTCTCTCTCTCTCATTCGTCGTATGTACGCCGCAATGTATAAAAAAAACGTTCACTTAATAATGCCGCCGCACTCGTTCGAGTAATCGGCCCCAAACACACGCGGGCGGCCCCCGACAACGTTTTCATATACACGTAGGAGGAATATCGCGCGGAACCCGTGTATTGGGAGGGCAAGAGAGGATACGTACGTTACACTTGGGATGCGGTCTACTCGACGCTACGCTCAACGGCTCAACGTTCGTTAGCTCCGTGGGCCGTTCGGTGGCCAGGCGGGTGGGTACAGGGGAGGGGGCCGGTCTCCCCTTCTAGTTCTTTCTTTTTCTCTCCTTCCCCCTCTCCTTTCGCCCAACGACGCGCCTGAGACTCTCCCCTCTCTCTTTGTCGCTCGTTCGTTCGCTCGCTTTCTCGTAGTTCTACCCTCCCCGGCCGCCCGCTCGCCACCGAACCAATTCCTGTGGCCCTCTCCCCCCTCCGCTCGCCCAACGTTTCCTCGCACAGCTCGTCGCGCCATTCGTTCTCTCTCCCACTCGCGATCCTTCCTTTTTCCTCCCCTCCTCTCCCCAACCAGAGCCCGCCGACACCTGCCGTCTCGCTCGCTCTTCGTTTCGCGTTGCTCCTCCATGATAATTCACCAACACATCGCCGCTGCTGCTACTGCTGCCGCCGCCGCCGCCGCATCGCACGCCGTTCTTCGGCGTCGCTTCGCCGTCGACTCTCTAACCAACACATCCACCCACACACGCATACACACACGACGCCGGCGAAAGAGTCGATCGAGCGCGCCAATGTACGTACGTAAGCCGCGCGCGCACGTACGCCCGCTCGATCTACTCTCTATATTTCTTATTCTCTATACACACATTCGTATAAATTGGGCATTCGTACACATGGACGCAACGAGAGAACACGTACTCCTCGAAAATAAAGACACTACCGACTTAAAAGCGCGCTCTCCTCAACAGCAACGCCATTCCCTTTCGTTTATTCTCTAATTAACCTTTTCCAATTAAAACTCCATGGCAAATTCTTATATTACCTTTCTCCAGGCCAAAGAAAACGACTATCTTTCGTCTCGGTATCAACTTTAGTCTCTCTCTGTCTCTGGTTGCGCGGCTGTCCGCGCGACTCCAGCGACACACACGAGACAACGGGCCGATGAAAACAAAACTCTTGTTGCCCCGCGCTTACGTCTGACCCTCCTGGCTTATTCGCTACTTACGAAATAACACACTAAATTCACTCTCTATCCCTCTTATTCCTCTTTTCTTACTGTCTGCCGATGCTCCTCCTGGTGTAACGTGGACTACGACCACTCGCCACGCTCTGCGTACAATAATACAACGTTTCTCGTTCTCTCGGTTGTTAAAAAGCTACTTTCCGCGCGCATCGGTTCCGTAACCGCGTGGCTAACCCACGGGCCTCCTCGTAGTCAGAGCTTCTCACGCACCAAACTCTGCTGCTCCTGCTGCTGCTGCTTCTCGTACAGACCAATCGGAATAAGGATGAACAACAGAGCGAGAGATAAATACACCCAAAGTCGGCTAACTCCGACAAGGAAAGAAACTTTTACCAACGCTGCATACAATCTTGTCACATCATACACCCATATGCCCGGCCCTATACATGTTAACATTTATACCTCCAAGAACGACCAGACTCTCTCGAGTGTTTGTGTGCGCATATGAAACGCGAACGCAAGGTCCCCTATGCTCGATCAACATGAATTGCATGTAACGGTTTTTCCACGCTCCTCCATCTACTCTTGTGCATTCGTGTGTGTGTCCCGTGTGCAGAAGCATGGCAAATTCACCAACACGCTCACCGAGCCTTGCAGCCTTCTCGTGACGCACACACGGATGCGCGGGACCGAGAGAGAGAGAGAGAGAGAGAGGGGGAGAGAGAGAGAGATGCACTTATCGGCAAGTTGGCGGTAATCGCAGTGGCCCGCTCCCTTTGCCCCTTCTCGCGCTCTTTGCTCGACTCTCTTTCCCCGCTGTTCGTTGCTAAGATTCGTAGACGTGTGCCCCTTCCCCTCCTGCCCTGCCCTGCTCTGACGCTCGACCACTCACATTTCCCCTCGCCCGCCCCTTCCTCCGCGCTCACTCCTACTGTCTCTTTCCATCTTTCGAATATTTCCAACGCGCCTACTGGTCGCTCTCTCGGTCGTCCTTCCAGCGAGCCCCCCTCACCATCGGGCCTGCCACGTTGCCATGCCGCGCTTTCACCCGCTTCTTCACAAAGGAGAAGCCAACTCGTTCGACCAACCCGCGGCCTCCGGCTGCCTGGTAGGGATGGCGGGAGCCCCGTAACGACCCGAAGCCGGCAACCTCGCTCCCGCCTTCCACAACCGCATCGTTTCTCTCCTTTCTCAATGCCTTTCCTCTCTCTCTCTCTCTCTCTCCCCCTCGACCAACAACGAGAACAAGCTACGCCAACGTTTTATACGCTTCGCAGATATTCACAAGGAGTGGGGAGCCTCCGAAAGACAGAGATGGAAAGACGCCGAGTCGTCGCCGGTGGCGCTTTTCAGGGTGTACGACAACACTACGCAACTACACAGAACCAAGAGAGAAAGACAAAAGATCGGGGGTTGACGACGAACGCGCCAGCAACGGGCCTTTCTCTACCCTTGAAACTCCGAGGTCAACTTTTAGGCATAGATTACTTGATAACTCTCTTTCTCTACGTCGCTCCATCTCACTCCCGATCCCATCGAATCCATCACCTCAACTTTTTCCGATTCCTCCTGTACCTTTTCCTTTTTTTACTTTGCCTTTTTTTCCCGTCACGTTGCTCACGGCTTTACCGAAGGAAGAAAAACAAGAGCCCGCAGTTCCTTGTTACAAATTCACTTTAGCCAACAAGTCTCTCGACTTCCTGGCGACCAGGATTGTTCACCCTCTTTTCTATATTCTCTTATCGCTCAAACTATCCGCAAGAAACGCTTCTTCCCTACGGCTGCTATTTTACCGACCAAATCTGCCACTTCCCTCGCTTCATCTTTTCCAGAGACATCCAATTGAATCGCCGGTAGGGCAGGGACGTTGCCCACCAGAATTTACGCTAAAATAATTAAATCCATAACCTCAAGATACGTTTTTTTCGCTTCTCTCGCGCCGGGCAAGAAATCGCTTCGAAGAAACGCTCCCCCTAGCGCTTTATGAGATTCGCAAGAATTCCAATAAATTTACGAAAAACGTTCCCTCGCCTTTTTTTTAACTTTTTTGTCAGCCAATTATTTTCTAACCTCCCGTCCCATTTTTTCTCCTACAAATTTTCTTTCTATCGAAAAAACCCACGAAAATCTACTCGCCATTTTGCAACGAAGAAAAAGAACGAGATGAAATATATTTTGCGAGAAAACCGAGTGAAAATACGTCGAAGGCTCTTGCGCGCACCCAACCTCTCTCTCCTCCTTCGTGCGCGCGGGTAAAGTCGTCCAACGAACGACCGAGATGGAAAGAGATTGAGAGAGAAAGAAAGAACGAAAGCGAGGGCGATGGGGAAGAAGGAGAGTCGAGGACCGAGGAGAATGAGAGAGAAAGCCCATGGTTGCCTGCCTGCCTGGCGGTGGTGGTAGTGGCGACGCTCGTGGTGGTGGATGTGGCCTGCTGGTCGAGCCTCGAACCTCCCGTTCGAGGTAGCGCGGCGAATCGAAGAGAGCGAGCGAGCCACGGAGAAAGAGAGAGAGAGAAGAGAACCGGGTCCGGGTCAATAAGACGCGAGAGAGGCAGAGGCAAAGCGGGCGAACATTCCCAGGGCCGGAATACCGAACGGGACGGACCGAAAGAACATTAATTTCGAGAAAATAAAAACAACGAAAAAAAACTTTCGGCATATACGAAAAAAATGACCAATTTTTTTCACAACCCAATTCCCTGGGAAAATCCTTCCCAGCGATTTCCCTTCTGTTGCGGCAGCCTCGACTTTTGTCCCTCAATTTCCCATCGTCAAATTTTTTTTTAAACGAACAGAAAAATGGACAACACAAAATATTCCGAAATGGCGGAAAAATTTGCATTTTTAACGCAGTGGCGATTTCTATTGTCCTGGTCAAATCCTGCAAGTCTCTTTATCGTCCCTCAAGAAGAGGAAAATAACAGAAAATTCATCAGAAAACCAAAAAAAAAAAAAAAAATCAAAATTGACGAGAAAAAAGTTGAAACTGCAAAACGAAAAAATAACGTTGAACTCTCGGAAATAAAAATTTCAGATTCTTTAAACGTAAAAAAAAATCTCGTAAAGTTTGAAAAATGTTTTTCGAAAAAGTACAGAACCAAAATTTTCGCAACAAATTTAATAAAGGGTCGTGTGTTGAGGGGAAGAGACAAGCAACAATGAGCAACCCTTCGTCCTGGGCCCTACCTACGACATCCTCGACTTTTTTTTTCTCTCACAAAGCCATGTGGCATAACAGTCGTTGGAAACATTACCTTATACCGGGTGTGATGTCTAGCCCTCAAAAAATGTTCGAGAAACCAAAAGAAAAAAAATGTTTAGCAAAAATAAAAAATTTCGGAAAATCGATTTTAAAAAATCGTAAATGAAATGAACTTTTCCATGAATCTCGAAAACTTCCCAGGCCTTCGGACCGGAAGGTCCTTTCCAAAATCAATTGAACTTCCGGCCTGCAGCGTACCCCGCCACCCCTCAAATTTTCTCTCCATGCACGAATTTATTTTTCTCATACCTCGAGATCCTACGTATATTTATAGGCCGCGCGTTTTTTTTTAGCTATTACTTCTCATTAAAAAGAGTGCGACAAAGACTACAAAGTCGACGACCGACGTAAAGAGGAAAAGAGAAAGAGAGAGCAAAAAAAAAGAATAAAGAGAGAGAAATGCATAGCGCGTCCCTCGGTCCCGGACCGAGAACTCGCCATGTGGCGTCGATGTCGCGCATGGAATAATATAATTTATACGGTGTCCAAAGAATAAAAGGGTCGTTGCCACATTGCAATTTATGAACGACGCTGCAGCCGGCTGTAATCTCCCATATAAATCCATACACCACGTGGTAAGGGTTCGAAAAGTAGGGACGGTTGAAAAAAAAGTGTTCGTCAAATTTGCCGAAAATCTTAGAAACACGAAAATTCCTCAAAAAATTGAAAAATGGAAGAGAAAAAATGAAAGATCGTGGAGATCGAAGGAAAAAGTTCGAAAATATAACTCGAATTATTCTGCAGGATAAAAAAAAAACTCGGCAGAATTGGTCGTTCGATCGATTGCATTGTTTCTGAATGTCGAAAGACTCGTCGCCTGCGATTGGCAAAGAAGGAATTCCCCCGGGACGTTGTCGTTGGGGCGAGGGGAAAAACTGACCTGCCAAAGTACGGTACGCGATGGTGGGCCGAGGATAAAGGGGAGGCTCGACATTACCGGCAGTAATTACGGTGCGGCGGTCTCTGCCTCGGCCCAAAACCATTCTCCGCTCGCTTTTCGGTGCTTAAACGTGCTTGTCCCTTTTTATTGCACACCAGGCGGCATCCTCGACGACCGTTACAACAATGTAGCGTCCCTATTATATTATTGACCCCCGGGCCTTCGGCCTCTCGGCCGGAGAACTAAGCCGTTCAGGTAGAGACAAAAATTAAGACGCTTTTGCGGAAATTCCCGGAAAACTCTGCAGGTGACGACAAGCATTACTAAAAATTCTATACGAATTCTCGACAGGCTTGTTCTAAGGATATCGAGATTTTCTTCGTTTTTGTTGAACAAAGAGAAATTCTCCGAAGGATTTAAACTTCAAGGGTTCGTGGATTACGGTCACAAAAATTTCGAGACCCAAATTTTGATGAATAATTTGAAATCCCATTCCGGTGATTCCAAAATTCGCTACAGCCGACAATACGAGTGAAATCTGTGACGATTTGTCCGACACTAGAATCATTTATTTTTATGACAATTTACGATGGAGAATAAAATTTAGAACAAAAAACATGATTTTTCGGGAAGAAAACTTGTCGGAAGTGTCCGATACAGACGCGAGGCATAGGCGGCCTTAAAAAAGGCGGGAAAGCTAGAAACTCGTGAACAAGACGATAAAAATCTTGAAAAAGCGTAAGGAGATGCAAAGTTTCGCGATGATTCGCGATGTCGTGAGACAAACACACACACACACGGACGCAAATGAAATGACGAGAATGTTTACGAGGCGATTTTATGCGCATGTGACGCTCGGATAGCGAGAAACGCTACGAAAGCGCGGGAACGTGTGGTCGGGAAAGAGAGAGAGACAAGCCGGACGCTTGGCGAGAGTGAGAGAGAAGCTCACCAGTCAGCGTTCCAGTCGCGTCGAACTTACGAAACGAGCCAGATGATGCCGATTGGTTTCGTATGACGCGCGGCTGCGCATGCGCATCAACAGGCTTGTCCGTACGTTCGTATGAAGAAAACAGCAGCACCAGCAAAGCCAGTAATAATTAACGAAAAGAAAACACAAAGAAAATTGGCTTCCGTGCAGTTGCAGCGACGAATTTGTACATCGAAATATTTATTTTTCGACAAAACGAAAAAAAATGGACAAAAAATGAAAAAAACTCGATGAAAATTGAGCAAAATGTCGTTTCACAAAAGTTTCGATGTTTTTAGTATGTTCCACAATTTTCTACGATGCCCTGGCACCATTCAACACTTTTAATAATTTCCTCGATCATCTAATTCGACGTCGAAGCTTTCTACCCGTCTCTCTTGTTTTCGTACGTGCGACAATATGTCCGTCACTTTCACACAGCGCATGCTTGTCGAAATTTCCCTTCCCCCGCGTCCCTACACAGCCTGAGTTGACAACATGATCCAAGAATTGTTATAATTAACATGAACCGAAACGATTGTCAGAAACGATGACAAAAACGATTTCTTTTCTATTTCGAGGTTTTTTTTTATCGATAAATTGCAGGTTCAATAAACAATAATAATAAATATTGACAAAACATATACCTAAGCGTTGAAAGTTTCGTGGTAAGGCACAAGTCTCCGGTTCAATGATCCACTTTAACGAAAATATACATTTTGTATTCCACGTTGTTTTTTATTATCACCGTAAACGATTGATTTCATCACTTCAAATGTTTGACTGTTTTTATTAAAATTGGTCTGGCTGTTCACACGAGTGGAGAGACTACGTCGGTCGGAGTAAATGCTACGACTGTCAAGTCGGATTCTCATTCGCGACGCCGACGATGAGCGATCTAACCTCAAATAACGTTTACGGCTAGATCGCCAGGTGAGTAGCCAACCAAATGATTATTGAACGGAGGGGACTTAAAAAATGTGTGTGTATGTATATGCCCCGCTGTATGCGGATGTATTCCATATATAAATGTCCTACATGTATCTCTATATATAACATATATTCCTCCAATGAAGCAGCGTTGGCTTGACAGGGCGACGCAAACGCGAGCGAGCGCACGCGAGAGCGAGAGAGAGGGAGAGCAAGAGCGCGCGAGCGAGACAGAAACTGTGAGCGTTTTTTGTGTACGTGCGCATTTCTATCGCGTATTCTTCAAAGTAGTTTACTACCGAGCATCATATATATATATATATATTTATATCGTTGTATAAGCACAAATGAAAGGACTGTGCAAGGAAGTTTGCTTTGGTTCTCGTAAAAGGGGCTTTTGAGACGCAACGTTGCTGCTCGAAATGGGAGAGTCTCGTATAGTGGTTGTGCGATGTCTACGGGGCTGCAACAATGGGCGCTGTTGCGACTAGGCACAGCGCTCGTTCGACGTGAGCACTGATATGTCTATAGGCATCGAGTATGGGTTAAATGTGGCGAAAAATCGAAAAAAATCGATTTCGGCCAGTATTTGTCAATAGGTTTAAAAAATATTCAAATTCATGAAGAGATCTGAGAGAGAATTGTGGTAACTAGGTAATTGCGTGTGGAAAAAATAGCGTCTGTGACGCCATTGATTTCCCTCCATTTTCTTGGCGGCAGGTCCGTTTTTTCCGAATTCCTAACCTCAAAATATTCGAATCTCATCTCGAACGACCTCCGAGGTCGTTGCTGCCTCGTAAAACGCGTTCGTGAGAAAAAAACAACATAATGAACGGAGGTTATGAACGATTTTGAAAAGTAGCGCGCAACAGCTGATCGGTTAACGGGCGTGAAAAAAGAAGCGCGCGCAATCATACACACTTTTCGTACTCGCGTACGTAGGTGTGAATAAGTTCAACACACATTGATAGAAATGCTTTGCCCCCCTCTCCTGCCGCGGCTACCTCTTACCCCGGCCTATCTAAAGTCCCGTCGTCCTCGTCATCGTCACCCCGCTTGACACCGTACCGCGCTCTCTGCGCGCCCTATACACTCGTCCTCACTAGCTAATTTCTTTTTTATTTCATTTCTCCTCACGACAACCTTCTTTGGATTCACATGGTACATAAAAAAAATTCTAGGGGACAAGAAATATGCGTATGCACGAGACGAATCAATAGCAAAACATGGACATGTGTATATATGTATATACACGCACACACGTATACACAAAATATATATATTAATAAATTTGCAAAGATACAAAAATACACGTACGTAGATAAATGCATCAAGTTTGAATAAAATAACGAAAGTGTTGATAGATTTCGAGTATTGGCGTTTTGGCTCGACGATCTACGACGAAACGTCAAAGATTTTAACGAAATAAAAGTAATAGCGACGTAATAGAAAGCAACGATACCGAGAGACATGACTTAAAGTTTGCGTTTTTTCGAGAATATATTGAGATTCGTACCGATTTTTATTGAGACGAAAGTTAATTTAGCTGTTCGGAAGGTTTAACACGATTAGATTATGGAATTTAATTTAACATGGACTATGGCGAGCGGGCTCTCTCGTATATATAGTATGTACGTAAAACGTGAATGCTTGGCGCAAGCCAGCAGGCTAAATGGGACGAACGCGTACGCAGACTTTAGCCTTGGGTAGCACCCGCTCGTTCGCTCGTAATGGAGTCCCGTGACGCGCGACGCACTCGGACTTGAAAAGCCAACGGCCGTTAATGAAAATATTACGATATTACGAGTCCTCGATGTTATTTAAGATTTAGACTTTTTTTTTAAGACCCTCTTGCTCTATGATCGCTATGAGGAATTGATGAAAATTCAAGACGAGCGAACGAGATATCGCCAACGAAGGCATATCTCCGGGCAGCCATTTGCTGCTGACGGTTGTGTGTATGTTAAATAAAAAAAACTTACGGTGACGAAAAACGTAGCACAATGATAACGAGGAAGCACGAACACTCACGTTACACACTTTTCACAGACGCTTCAATATTAATATCGCACGATCCAACATTCGAATCTGTCAACACCTCCGAAACGAAAATATTTGGATTTTTCTTACCTGAACAGTCTTCTACAGCTAAAAGGATTCTCAGCTTCGAATATCGCGACCCCACGCCACTTATGCGGCATATGGAAGTGTACGGGGAAAATCCTCTCTCCCATTGGTTTATTTCAGATAAGCCGCAAAAAGTCAGCCAATCAGCGTCAACCTTTTACCTTTTCGAGCATTTCTTTTTTACTTCCCCCACCACACTCAATATGGAGGAACCCAAGGAAGAGCGGGAAAAATATATTGACCAAATTTGACATCGTCCTACGATATTTCCCATTTATGTATTTTCCAATATTTCGACTTTATTAAATTCTTCCAATTTTCTTTAACATCTTCCCTCACGACTTTACATTCCAACGACTTTCCACTTATTCCAAATGCTAAATAACTATCGCAGAGGTTAGAATATTCCACCGCTCCAGATAGCGCCACCGTCGAAACGACATCAGGCCGCCAACTGTCAGGAGTAAATTTATTTTCCATACACACAAGTCACTCACACATGCAAATTAATATACAACTATATACACGCACGTCACGCTCATCCAAGCGTCAACCAACAAGAGAACGCGTCGCGTTGTCTTTCGGTGTATGCAACTGCTGCAAAAAGCTCGTTCCCAGCGCGACGTTGTTTTTTTTCCTACGTTGGTCCGATTGCTGCAGCTCTCGAGTTAATGCTTTGCGTATGCGAGCATTTAACTACATAGGCGCAGATGCACTCGGCTTTTTAGAGCGTAGAACTAGCTACTTACGCAAACGTGTCATGCAACTTTACACACGTTCCCCGTGACACACGCATATGCGAATTGGCGAAACACCCGTACCATCCTCCAGCCACGCTGCTGAAGGGCTCGGAGACCCAAGTTCACGACAAACATGGCGGCGCCCGGGGCATTCGAATGTCGTGATGATGAGACTGCGAGTTGACAGGAATCGTTCCACGGATTGGCAACATCGAAATTGTCCACTGGTGATTCCATTTCCGGTTTCTGACTCTGGTGAATGTAATAAATCTGGACTCCTCCATTCTTTCGCGCAAACGAACGTTTTCGAGTTGCCCAACAACTTACTTTTCGATCAGTGATTCTCGTTAACAGTTATTACTAAAAATTACTTTTCACCGCGTATTCGATTGTTCAAATTTCTCTTTTTCGACATTTTCCGAAAGTAACACGAACAGCGTTATACCTTTTGCATGTTTCTTTAATCTCAAAGATTTGTCAATTCCTATAGCGATATACGCACAAGTATATTCACCCACAAAATTCAACGCGATCAATTATTTTTCCATCTCCTCCCTCCTTTATGTTACTAGAAGCATTTCAAGGTGGATTTTTCATTTTTTTCCATCCTGCTTAGGCAGAAGATGATTTGAGAAAGTTTTTCGTTAAAGCAGATGCCGTCACAGAATCAAATACCCCCAGAGCTCGGCATAATTCCCCTGCTGCCAGTTTTCAGGAGTCCTATATAATTATGAACACTGTTATTGGTTACGTTTGCAGCCGGCAATTCTATGCAGTGTCAGGTAAAGCGTCTTTATTTGCGAATGACGATGATCTGTCGATTCGTCATATAGAGACAAGAAAAATAAATGCCCGACTGTTATCATAATTTTTTTTGTATTTGCAAATCACACTGATCCATTAATGCGTCAAATCGAAGGAAGCGAAATTGATTCCCAATTATAATTATTTTTTAATTAAATTCCTTCGATATTCAACATTTTTTGTTTTTTCATCCAAACGAATCCTCACCTATTTTTTTTGTTTCTTTTGAATATACAGAAGCTGAGGAGGCAAGCTTGTTCGCAAGTGATTACGTGAAAGATTGCGACATTGTCGGATTTGGAAAAAAGAAATGCTATTACTTTCGAAGACATAGCCGGAACATCTTGTCGTACAGTCGTTTCCGATGGAGCGGTAAGTTTTCGAATACGACCAAGATTTTGATTTCTACTTAAAAAAAAAAATATTGGCTTGGAAAAAAAAAATGGGTGAATGGAAATGACGTTGTTATAGATGAGAGAAAAAAATTTTGACGCTATTCGTCCAGCACTGCATGAGAAACTTGACGCCAAATCGTCAGAACCATCCACAAGGACGGAGCTGAATCAACATTCTCGTTCCTTCCACAAATCCTCCGGCCAAGTAATGGGTAATTCCCTGAATTTAACGAACATTTTTTCTTCTCATGCATTTGTTGCGAATTTTTATTTTCTTTTATTTTTATTTTCTTTATTGCTGGTCGTATTTTTTATTCATAGCGCTTCATACTTCTGGAATTGCTTTATGCCAAACACTGTCAAGGAGCTCAATAGACTCGACGATGATCACCTAGTGAGCAACAATTCTAGGATCATTAAGACGTGGGAAAACTTTTGCGACACCTCGAAATTCAGGATGTCGAGTCCTAAGTCTTGAATGATAAGAAGATCCTGGAAATTCGGTATGTTTTTTTTATTAAGCATTTGAGAAATCGTGTCAAAATTTAACAACGACTAGAAATTTCGTTATTAAACAGAATATTTTAGGGATCAGAATGATCCAGAGTGTCCTCGGAAGGTTAATCGAGTCTAACACGAGCGGAAGCGATTTTGACATTTTTCTGTTCGTTTTTTACGGAAATTGCCGAAATTTCGATGATAAGACGCGTTTCCTATTTTTTTTTTTTTGTAGGAGCTGTTTCCCCATTAACGGCCCAGCACATTCTTTCCGGTGAGAAAAAGGGTCGCGATGGGAATGGAAACACCGTACAGGATGGGCACAACGGCGAACGCAAAAGAGCACGAAGAAAACACACACAAGAGCCTAACGTAATTGTTTACGAATCCGGGGACGTCGAGGGACATCGCAACATCGAGGATTGTCGTCCATCATCTAGTTTAGACCGCTTACGAAATTTGGTAAAAAATCGAGTCTCCGATCCCGAGCCTTCTTCGCCGCCGATGGACCAAAATGGAACGGATTTCTTTGGGTTTTAGAATCCATGAAAGTTGATTCGCGACGATTGCTGGACGAAAAACTAAAGGAATTATTCCCAATGAAAATGACGTTTCGACACTGTCAAAACAAACGTCAGTTTCATTTATTTTTTTCAATCGTATTGTCGTCACAAAATTATTCTGTTCACGATTCTTTGAAAATTTTGTATGATCATTCTTGACAACAAAACTAACGATTTTCTCGCATGGAGAAATATTTTCTGACCAAATTTCTGACTGAATTTAAGATATTTTATTTCCAGTTTTTAGCTTTCCCCATCCAATCGCAAGGAAATTCAAGTCGCGTTCTGGTTATAATTTACGAAAGAATGTGTTGGAGATTTTCCTTAAAAAATTTCGGCTCACAGTCTTTCTGGCTAACTGCTAAAAAAATCCTAAATACATTTTTCTGTGCAACTCATGAACGGAACGCGACTTCAATTCACACGCGTTTGGATGGGGAAACCTTGAAATTGTTGAAATGAAATATTTCTCATTCTAAACGTCAGAAAAATTTTCGTCATTGAAAGAAACTGTTAGTTTTGGTGCCGAGAACGTTTTTACTGAGTCGTTTTGTAAAAGTCATCCCTCAACAGATCTTATGCTTTTTTCGGATATAAATCTAAACAAATGAATTCGCCACGAGCAGAACTAAAAACAAAGATCTGAGCCCGAAATGGAAGTTCAAAAAGAAAAAGTTGGGGAAAGTGCGCTGGGCAAACGAATATCACGACCAACGAGTGCCAGCCTCGATCTCGACGAACTCGTAAGAATCAAAATTTTACATATTAAAATTTGCGAAGAAAGAAATTTTCAATTTTTTTCTCACAGTTCGGAGCCGAAATGGACAAGCGGTTGGAAAATTGTCAAATAATATTTTCTCGCAATTTTTCGGATAATTTAAATATTAAATTGTGGAAAAAAAAGAAATTTCTAATTTTCAATTTTTGTTTTGAGTTCGGAGCCGAAATGGACGAGTGTCTGAAAAATTGTGGAATAATATTTCCTCGTTCTTGTGCCAGTTGAAATTTAATATATTTTAAGAATTTTCTACAAATAATTTATTCAATTGTTTTTGTTAATTTTACCGATTGAATAAAGTGATTCGTTATGACAAGCGGGAACGAGATGATTTGGTTGTAGTGGCGAAAATTGAATGTTCGGAAGTGCCCGAAAAATACGAGCCTGAGAACCCGCGGACGAGATTTTTCGACAGGGAGGTAAAAAGCCAAGGCTGATTCTCCGGTGGGCATAGATTATATTTGCCTTACCCTATCCCCCTGATTCCTAGTCGGTCATTTGCGCAAAAGCGTAAACATTAGTGGTTTTTGGGTGTGTGTGTGTGTGTGTGTGTGTGTGTGTATATATAAACACGTGAATTGAGGTACAGACGGGAGGTTAGTCGGTGTGTGCAAGCCCATCGTATGGTAGGAGCAGCGAGAGCGGCAGGAGGCGGCAGCAGCAGCAGCGCAGTTGTCTGTGCGTCAAGTGTATTGAATAGTCTTGAATGTGGTGAATTCTGTATGCACGTGCAATTTTCTATGTATTCAGTGATTGATCCGGATACAGGGGGGAAGAGAGGAGCGAGAAAAAGCTCGCTCTTGTCTGTTGTTATTTCATCGATCATCGAGAGAGCCCGAGTGATGAAATAACGCAGGGTTTATCGACGAGGGATAATTCGCAGCATTGTGTACGTGTGCGTGTTTGACTGTCGTCTCTCTCTCTCTCTATCTCTCTCTATCTCTTTCTCTCTCTCTCTCTCTCTCTCTCTCTCTCTCTATCGTGGGCATATCAATAACATTAAAAACAGCAGGCACGACGTAACGCGGAGACGATTTTCAATTTGAGACGAAACATTCCCTTCTTCCCGCACTCCAACGCATACCAAGTGTCAATTCTGTAAATAAATATTAACACTGCTGGTAACTCCGCGGCGAGAGAGATCGGAGGAGGAGGTGTCATGGGGGAATAGAGTGTGTAGTGCAGTAGCAGAAGTAGTATTAGTAGTAGGTGGACTCGTCAATCGACATGTTAAAACTGAATTTTTCGTCGTTTCCCGAAAATGTCATGTATCATCACGAAGCGAAAGCAATGAGCAAAGATAATAAAGCGATTTAGCCTCTTTGACTCGACGATCGATAACTCGCGTCAAGAATACGCGCGGCTCTCTGTGTGCGCGGTTATGTGTTTGTGTACGCGCGTCTTATGTGTCCTTGTGTGTGTTATGTTTTCAGCAGCAAACGTTCCGCCTTTTTTTCATTCGCTCGAGATTTAACGCAATTCCGCGTTGTCTCGTTGCTGGTGCAATACGAGCTCGATACACGTACGTTAAATTTTCGTCGCTCTTGAATTTTCGGAGCCTATTACGCCGCCATCAAAATTGTTGCGCGCTTTATCGAAGAACGCGATGCTGCACTTGTGATCATTGTGTATTCGTGTATGTCTTGACTCATACATTCGCGCCTCTTCCCTCTCGCTCTTTTCTTGAGAGACGATCAAAAGTGCCCTGCTGCGACACCAGACAATATCAATCTCACCTTTTTTGCTCTAGTATTTTTTTGAGATTTCGAGATACACAGAGAGCAAGGGAGAAAATAGTAAAAGCCGAGGGTCGCGTGCCAAATCCCCACAACGTTTTGTTTTCTTTGTTCAACTGCAAAAGAATGGACAAAAATCATTGGCAAAACCGGACGTGAATTAATAAATGAAAGAAATTGTTTTTTTTTTTCTTTATAAAAATGCGACCAAATCGCGATGTAAATATTCCTCGTAGCCATTTCAATTTTACGATCTTTCATCTGATTCCGAACAATTAAAAACTCGGTGTTCCGGTTCTATCGGGAGGACAGGAATCTCAATGAACAGCAATTCATCATTTTGTTTTCCTCAACGAGGGGCTGCTTTTTAAAAGATATTTATTTTATTATTTCTCCGTTGGATTGGAAAACATTATTTAATTTCCTTGTTGTTTTTATTTTCTTTCTTTCCTTGCACAAATGAAAGAAGAAGTCTTGAAAAATTTGACAGAAATAAAAGTTATATTGACGAAAGAACGCAAAGGTGTTGTTGACAAAGTTCCAATCGCTGTGTGACGAAAAGCATCTATCCTTGTAGTGAAAAATTGTTTATTCATCTCGTTGGTGAAAATGGCCGTAAATATTAGGCGTCAACGTAAACGCAGCGGTGTATTTTTGAGGTTAAAAATCTCAGCGCCATCGCGCGCGTGAATAACGAACAGTGTTAAAAGAGAAAAGGACAAAAGTGAGAAAAAGAGAGGGAGTTGAATCTCGTTGGCTCTACCGAACATCCCTGTGCGTGTCGTTTCCTTCCAATTTTTGATTCTTGATCAAAGTCAGAACAAGCAGTTCCTCGTGACCACTGACAGCAGATGATCTTCGAGTGCGTAACTCCGCTCGAAACGTTGAATCGTTACTTTGACGCGTTCGTTTCGAAAAGAAACTCGAAAGAAAATAAAAAGCGTTTGCTCTGGAGCTGATTCGATAGTGCCATTTTAGTGTGCGTGTGTTTTCTTGTTTCTCGTGCTGTGCGTGTGTTGGATCGTGCTACTATCGCTAACCTCCGGGAAGGCGCGAAATTGCGGTTTTAACCTTAAAAACGTTGGGAACGAGTTGGTCGCCCATTTCGCGGCTTTCGGCACGCCGGGAGGAAAGCTCAAAGAAAAATAGCAACATGAGAAAGTTGAATAAAATGTTTGATTTTTAAATCGAATAAAAACCGCGGCTAATGTGTCGAAACAACTTGACGTGAGTTTTCGTGCGCCGGGCCGTTTTTTTCGCGTGTGTAAAGGAATGCGGCGGCTTTTTCCAACGTTCGACGTTGCAATCGACATTGACACGTCGAAAGAACTCGTTCTCTCCAAATGTATTTATAAAACGTAAATTGTTTTGACGGTGGTTCGCGATATTACATGGGACAAGGAGTGAACACACCGGAAGTGCATTTTAGACCCGCATTGAGAAACGAAAAAACCTCTTATTTATAACAGCTCTCGTGTTTTATTTGTTTTCCAATATATTATTTTTGTCTCGTTTTGTGCTTCTTCCGTCGTCCATGTTGAAAAAAAGTGACGGAGCCGACGGAGCCACCCGGCTGCCGGGCAATTCTCGCGCTTACTTCTGACAGTGATATTCCGAATAAATACGAAAATATAAAACGAAAAAAGGACAAAAGCCGAAATGATCAATTCGCTATGAGCACGGCCAGTACGGCTCTGTCAATACCCATGAAAATGGCCCCAGGGCCGGATAATCGTCAAGAACCCATGGCCCCCGATCGTATCGACGAAAAATTATCCGACATCGTGACAACGACAAACGTGACACCGAATCCGGACGTTGCCGTTGCAACAGTCGCCTCTACAGCGACAACGTCTACCACCTCAACTAACGCTCTCGTTTCTTCTGCCAATATCAACAATCATCCTGTCACATCCTCCTTGTCCAGTGAAATTATCGTTAATTCCATCGCCTCCGACAATGCCGAATCTAATTATAATCCCAACACCAACGTTCTCCCCATCGTTGAAAATAAGCAGGTGAGATATACTCTCCATTAAAAAACATTCAAAATCAATCACTCGCTCTTAACCTGCTGCTCTTTTTTCGAGGTTATGTTTATTCATTCACCGACTCTCTTTCCCAATTCCCTCCATCATATCATTACTTTTAACTTCACAAAAACCACGAAAATTGTTCAAAAATTGCCTTACTCGAGTATTTGCCGAAAATCTTCATTTCTTAACGCCGACTTGATATTTTAGCCAAATTTTACAAATAACCAAAAACGCTCAAACTTTTCTTATAATTTCCAACATTCCTTTTACAATCAGCGCTTCATTCCCAATGTTACCTGAGAAAGTATGTAAAAAAGACAATTCCCAACTTTGCGGAGGCAACGTGAGCCGCGCACAAAAGTTTATCGGAAAAGTACAAAATTCTCATTCGACGATTTTAATTTTTTGTCCTCCGCTAAAGTCAATTCGCACTGAAAATGGAAACTGCTGAAATTTCTACGTGCAATGACTAGTCGTCCAGGTCGTAGGACAAATAATATTCATCAGGAGACGCTTTATCCGCACGAGCAAGGGTTGCTTATTCGTCCAGACGTATTTTTAGTGTATGAAATATCGGGACTAGTAGCCGCAGTCTTTTGTATGATCGGGGACATTAATTTCTGGCAGGAGCAACGAAAGTTTGAAAGGAATTGCATCGTCTCGCAGGCACATGAGTTTTTCCAAATTGCCGTTGATTGCCGATGAATTTTGTCCAACAAAGGACAATCGAATGATTTTTTACTGCCGAGGTCGAATAAACTTGATGAAAACTCGCTGAGAGGATGAACGAACATAAAGTTTCGATGAAATACGGAGCACTCGTTTTTCATACGTTGGCACGGAGTGACGTGCGAGAATTGAAGAATTTAAAAAATTCTGAGGCGTGGACATTTTTTTAATCGTCGAGAGTCACGCGAACGTCTGACTGACGTGCGATCGCTAGAATGATTAGTGCTTGCTGAGTATATTTCTATACGGAACTTGGATGCATAATTAAAATCTTCCTTTTTAAGGAATTGTATACCTCAATGGTTATGGAGACCCGCCTTTGATAAACCTTGACAATCACGAATAAACTTGGCTTCGCGAGTCTCGCGGTTATGCACACAAATGCACGTCTCTTCGATGTACCGAGAGGTTCATGAATGTCCTCTTAGAGTCAAGTTACGATATATGTGTCGCCGGCTATATAAAACAACTGCAAACTTTGTCCCGTGTAGGCACTCGTTCTATTACCAGCTCGTAATTTTCATGAACGTAACAAGAATCACCTGCTACTACGTGCTGAACTCTATTCTAAACGCCTCTTGTGCGCCACTACCGCAGATTTTTCTTTCTTTCCAATTTCGATCGATCCGGAGCCTCATTCTCGATACATCGATTATTTGATCCTCAGATTTCGAACATTTTTCGCGCATGCGCAGATCGTGTCAGAAAAAGCCGTTAACTTTTTAACTTTTTCTATATTTTCAATTTTCTTCGAACGAGACTGCGCTTCTTTCTTCAAACCGTAAATTCTCGATCAATAATTCACGGTTAATCACAAAAATTCTCACAAAACGGTTGGTCATGGAATGCAAAAACAAAAAATTCTAAAAAGTGCATCGGTCCCGTCATAATAACTAGATTTTTATTTTCTCGTTGTATATTGTAGTTTGATTAGTTTCGGGGAATCGAGAGGCCGAATTTTTTCGCAATCATCAATTTTTCGGCAGAATAAAGATAAAAATAGGTACATAAATTTTGACAGTATTTTTTTTCCTCATTTTATTGTTCGATGACGCGGATAATCATTAGTTTGCCCTCTCCGGGCGCGAACGAAATCATAATGTCCATTGAGAATACTCGCTCGTGTCGCAGACGAAATTTCCTAAAAGACGCGCGGATAATTAACCATTGCGATGATAATAACATCCTCTCGCGATTTGGCAATTATCAGGCAAACGATTATCGGTGTCACGGAGCGACCAACGATCAACGGCCTAAACGTTCGTGTCTGCGGTTTTTAATTTATATCCTGTACATAATAATTCATCAACACGATGAAATTTCTTCTCCATATAATTTTTATGTTCCCATCGAACTAATAGTTTACGCAGAACGATCGAAAGGAAGACAAAAAGGAAAAATAAAATAGTTGGCAACGTACGAAGGCAAGTTTGAGTCTCTGAGCAGTGAAATTTGGTCGGCCGGTTGGTGCAAAAATTCGATCGTTGCCTCGCGCGATTCGGACCGAGCGAGGTTTTACGAGTAATAGTAAATTTAAGGTTTAAAAAAAGAATTTAGTTTCATCCTCGAGCTACAGAGCCGAGAGAGAGGGCAGAGGCTGGCGGGGGGCAGGGGGATGAGAAAAGGAGAAAAAAATAAAAGCCTGTAGCGAGTAGAGTGCGAGAAAAAAAGAGGCAAGACGGCGGACGAGGTGTTTCGCGGGGCTCCGGGGAACACCGAAGAAATCGCTGGTAGGCTCGCTCCTGGACTGTCCTCGTATCTCGTATGCCCCAGTGTAATGGCGGCGGCCATGCTGAGACGAGCGCGCCGCGCCCGCTTGTCGGAATTTACCTTTTAAAATTAGCGATACAATAGCCGCCTTAACGCTACATTTTGTACGATGTTACGTGCACAACATAATCATCAATTAAATTATCCAATCAAAGCCCGGACCACAGTGATACTCCTTCGGAATTATTGTTTTTCAACAACATAGCAAATGAAAGAAAGAAAAAACACTTGAAGTGTGTTCCGGTGAGAACGTTACGCGGAAGAAGGAAAAACCACAGTGGGTTCCCTCTCCCTCTATCTTATCGTCTGTCTTTCGCGAAACCGACCCAGGTGCCCTCTAAAAATATAAATTCCGAGCCGGCACACATCATTTTCCGTATTCATCGCGTTTTCGCCTTGTCGGTCCCATTATTTTTTTTTCTCAATTCTTTCCATAATTTCCATCGCACTTATTCCCTGGTCTCGTAGGTATTTTCTTAAACTCGAACGAATCCTCGAATTTTCGCACATCTCCGTTCATATGCCGCAACGTTACGAACGTCTATCGATTCCCCCCCTCTGCACCGTTCGGTGGTACATTCGCGACGACATGCCTCTTCAATAAATCAACAAATAACATTTCGAAAAAAGCGATTTTGTAGCCCAAGAAATTAGTCGTATGGTAGCAGCAAATTGGCGAATAAGCAGCTTTGCCTCACAAGCGCGTTTCATTGTGTATATTCCGTGCGAAACAAACTCGCACGCATACGCACAAACTCATCGCGCAACGTTCGGTTAATTCCGACGAGCCAAAAAGGAGAAAGAAATGTCGTTAAAGAGAAAAAAACAGCCCTTATCAATCGCGAAAGCCCCACTTTTCCCACCGCTTCTTTTTTATTACTTCTAACATTTATTCCGCGACTTTTTATCCCTTGGTATCTTATCCGCGGCGACGGACTAGCAGTAGCGACACTTCGAACAAAATCTTTTTCTTCGTAAGGCTATAATTGTGCTTTTCCAACAAGCACACGACAAATTTACATGATCGCGTCGTTATAGCACCTCCTCTGTCTTGTGTGTTAGTCACCTCTCCTTGTTGCATAATATTCCTCACGCACACTCGTCTCTCTCTCTCTCTCTCTCGCTCTCTCTGTCCAAGCCCCATATATGTATCTCTACGATATAAAATCTATAGACAATCGGCACTAAAGTTTAACATCTCTCCCGTCTGGAATTTTGGCTGCTCGAGATAAACGCCGCATTTATCTTATCTGCTTTCTTCCTTGCTCTTTCAACCACCATCCTTAATTTCATTACAACCGACGTTCTTTTCTAATCGGAGAGATACCATAGTCTTTTTTTATCTCATTTCGATTTTTCTCTCTGGCTCTGTCCTTGTTCGTCGAACTCGATAATGCATTTTTTCTTCCCCCCGGAGTCGATCGTTGCATCGGAATATCCAAACAATCGACATAACACGGACAAATAATTCCGAGCACCATGTACGACAAGTGCGGAGTGATATGATGTGCAAAAAAGTTGTGCAAGCCCTGAGGCTCCGTCAAATTTTCAAAAATTTCTGCCTGGCAAGAATTTTGAGTCTGCGACTCGATTTAAAATGTTCCATCAAATATTTGCCAATTCCATTATTTTGTGACAGGAAATGGTAAATTTATTGAGCAGCTAGTCTCTATGGTCTAGGATTCCTTGGCCACGCGACCGCCTGGTCAGATCGACCGAGCAGATCCAATAAGTGAAACCTTAAATTTCACCCCCGTCGCTCAAACTATATTCCCTCTCCGATTATTGAACTACTTTTCTCCTCATTCCTTTCATCTCCTTTTCCTGTTTTTCTATACCACTAAACACCAACAAAACTTGCATTTTAACCCTCCGTAGACACACATGGGTCTGAGAGACCCTACCGTATTTTCCTGTATTTTTTGCGTTGTTTCAAAAATCGGAACAAAATGCAGCAAACGTTGTATTCCATTTTTCTCTTTTATTATTTAATTTATTATTATTATTATTCATTTTTATAATTATTTTATTATTTTTATCATTAAATTTATTATCACTCCATAGCAATTGAGTTGTTCCGATTTCTTAATCGAGTTCAAAAGAGCAGAAGAAAACGGTAGGGTCCCCCAGACCCATGTGTGTCTAGGAAGCTAATCACAGTGTCTCAGTGGGACAAAAGGAGAAACTCACGCGACTCGGAGAACGCGCTCAACTGCCCAGACGCATGTGGTCTACGGTCGGTTAATTGATATACGCGGACAATCGGAATTGTAGGAGATAGCAAAAAAAAAAATGAAACTCTCCGAGCCCTGTCCACGCGTCATGAAACTTACTCATCAAAAGATTTACACAGATTTACACTTTCAATTGAAATTTACGCTTGCATCATTTTCTATTAATGGGAAGAATTGCTAAGCGGTCGAACGTTCGCCCGGCATAGTTTCCTTTTTCGATTGTCAACTCGTCGAACGGGTTTCGCATTGCTATATCCTCCCGGATTGAATGATTCCCCCATATCTTTTCCACGATAATTGGAACAAGGAGAAGCTGAAAAGTCTCGATACAAACAAAATTAGAAATACTCTTTTTTATTTTTTTTCCCGACGTGTTTCAAACCTCGAGGCACAAATTTTCGTTGCCTGAGTCAAGCCCGGAATTAGGAAAATGGAAATATATTTTTTCTGAGAAATTAATATTGATTCCCATCGAAACCGAAGCCCCGGGGCCTCTTTTCTCGTCGCAATGACTCGAGGACGAATTAAGAATTACGAGGATTCGTGGGTCAGCCTTACGTAATGTTTTATTTCGCTTTGTAATCGTGATTCCTCGTTTTCATCATTCAATGTCCTAGCCGCAGGCACTGATGCAATTTCAAGGTCCCCGCGTGTCTTATCTCTGTAATTTACAGCAGGCGCACCTTGTAACGACCTCCCCTCCGTTCCCTCAAATTTTCCAAACTCCATAATCTCGTTTATGCTTTTTTCAATTGAAATCTAATTACCCGATTATCATGGTTAGCCTGAAATATTGACTCTTCGTTTTCTTATTTTTAGGAAGAACCCGCCAGCGTTTCGAATCTGAACGACGGCGAACTTCGAGCCTTACTCAACGAAGCTTTAACTTACAAGTCTCCCAAAGATCGCGAATGCAAATCAAACCTTTTCAAGGTAAAATTTCGAGCTTCTTGACTAAAATATTGACAGCATTGAAGTGTGCATCGTTGGAGTCCAACGAAATTTTTTTAATATTCTTGAAATCGTCTCAATATTTATGTAACATTGAATTTTTCATTTACAAAAATTGACAATTTAGATTTTGGCTCCGATTTTTAAAAAATGTAATGAATTTATCAAATCCGTTGCAGTCCAACGATGCAAATTGGTCTCGAGGATGATGTACTCTTTAGGCGAATAAAAATAATCATTGATTTTCTTTTCCTCAGGAACTTCTGCAGGAGGCGGAAGCGAATGATACCGAGGAGGGACGTCGTATCGTGGCAAGTTCGCGGTGCATACCAGGCTCGAATCGGCGAAGACACAAGCGAGATTCGGTCTCGGAACGCTTGACACACGGCGGCTCGTTGCAAAATTTAGCACAACCGATTAATTCGGAATTCGACAGCAGTTTCGCCTATTTGACTTCGGGCTCAAGCCATACTTACGGGGGTGGTAGAAGAAAAGGCAAAAAACATAGTGGACCGAGCGTCTCGGCGAGACAACGCGAAGGTGGATCTTTGCCATCAAACGTAAACGCCTCGCACAGTCTCGCCTCGTTGGCCAACCTGGACATCGTATTTGACAAAAAGGTAAGAATCCGCTCAAATGAAAATTACAATTTTTGCATCGATTTTTGTAAAAAAACGTCATTTTCTCTGAATTTTTTTTCGACGTTTTTTTTTCAATTTTAAAAATTGCACGAATTAAATATTCGAGGGTTGAGAAAACATTCTAGCATTTTTATTCAATTTTTTCAACTATTTGTCGCCCTTCGAAGTCCGTGGGTCAATAAGACCCCCAATGATTATGAAGGTTTGACTCGATTCCCTACATACCGATGGGAATTCTAATTTTTCAACTTTTTTCTTTTATCGTTCGATACGAAGAAGCGATACTGCGAGGAACGTTCCGTCTACGACTGGACGAATAAGGAGAAATCGAAATCTTTGGATAAACCGTCGTACGGTTGTGCCAATAAAAAAGAAGAAAAAGATAAGAAAGAAAGTGGGAAGAGCAACGCGGTGGTTGTTCCGCCGCCGCCGCTGCCACTGACGCCGAACAGTGACACTGAGTTGCTCGAATTACGCGAGAAAAAGAGTGTCAAAGGAAAGGCAGCGACAAATGAGATGCTCGAGTCGGATAACCCACCTCCGGAGTACAAACCAGATTATATGGTGATCGATTTTGATTTCGAGGTAAAAATTTCTATAGCATTTGGATAAAAAAAAAAGTGATTTTTTCATTTCGACATTTAACGAGAAATTTTTATTTTTCCCAAAAAATGAATGAATAATTAAAAATTTAGGTAGATGCGATCGGTGATCGAAATGCGATTGGCTCGTCCGGTGGGTCGCAGCGACCGCAATCGGTAGAGACCGAGGATGATGAAGGTACGGAGATGAAAATAATAGAACCTCGTCGAGCCGTGCAGGAGATTGTATCGCGAGGAAATTTCGGGACTGGCCAGACTCCGGTCGATACGGCAATCGAGTTCCCTCTGCGGGATCAAACGGGTAAACAAACTGACAAGTCGAAAGTGGCATTGTCGTCGTTGAACGGGACCGAAACTGGTGGCACCTGCGGAGCGACCCCTATTCAAACTTACAACAGCGTCAAATGCGTTGTCAGCGGTACGGTTAATCTAACGAGCACACAACAGGGAAAAGTGATAAGCTCAAGCCTCTATTCGGTGGTGCCAGTCCCTTGGCCGTCGCCTAACATAGCCATGGGTAAAAATGGGCTTTTTCCTTTCATTCTTTCTCGCCTCTATTCTCCGCTTTTTCTTTGTTTCCATTTCCCCCGCCCCCGCCGCCCCTCATGTGCGATTTAAGGAGGATTTTATTTTTTTCCCCCTTCAAGAAATCCTTAATACTTAACCCTTCGAGTACACACTTGGGTCAATCTGACCCAAAGTGTTTTTCAAGTCGTCGTATTTCGGTAAATACGACTTTTTTTTCTTCTGTTTCGTTCAAACATTTTTGTAGTAAATGATCGATTTTTCTGGCCCTAAATTGACTTTTTTTACAAAAACGAAAGTTAAGTTCGGTTCAAAATTACCCAGTGTGTACGAGAAGGGTGAATCGAGTCTGGCACGAGCGGAAGCGATTTTGACATTTTTTTGTTCGTTTCATACGAAAGTTTCGGGAATTTCGACGATAAATACGCGTTTTGGATTTTTTTTTTGTAGAAACTGTTTCCCGATTAACGGCCCAGCACATTCCTTCCGGTGAGAAAAAGTCTCTCGATGAGAATGGCAACGCCGTACAGGGTGGGCACAACGGCGAACGCAAAAAAGCACGAAGAAAGCACACCCAAGAGCCTAACGTAATTGTTTACAAAGCCGAGAACGTCGAGGGACATCGCAACATCGAGGATATCGACACCATCGTCGAATTCATCGAGAACAAAGAGTCCAAAGGGAAAAAGGGCAAGGCCGGTGGTAACGCGGTCAGGGTCAAAACTGCCTCGGGAACTAAACCTAGGAGCAGGGAAAAGGACAACAAGAGGGAACAATTACCCGCTAAACTACAAAAATCAAACTCACTCGAGGAAATATCGAAAACTAAATTGGAAGATCTTACCGCTGAGAAAAGCACGTGCTCCAGTGGTGCAAGCAGTATATCCAGCCAACATGGTATTTTTTTTTATTCTTCGTATTTTTATATTCAAAAAATATTTCTTCCATATTATTTTTTTTATTTTATCGAAATTTTTCTTCTCAATTCGTTTTTAAATTAAAATTTTCAATTTTGAAATGAAAAAATTAAAAAATTTCGAATTTTAGATTTCCAAATTTTTGATTTCAATTTAAATTTCAAAATTTTGAGCTTCACAAAATTTTTAAAATTTCTACTTTCCTATTTTTTTAAATTTCGTAGGATTGTCAAAATTTTTCGAGTTTCTAAAAAAGTGATTGAAATTGCAGGAGCGATAAACGTTGCACTTCGCAGAGCGAAGCAACGCAGCACCGGCGATTCGACGGTCGATTCCCGTGGCGACCGAAGATCCTGGGGAACGGAGGAAGGTCAATTGATTTATTGCAACGACACCGGTGACGACTATTCGACACGGAGAAATTCAACAAAAAAGATGAACAACGAGCCCGAGACTGAGACCGAATTTTTGGTCGTTACGAAGAAAAAAAAGAGTAAAAAACAGCGTCGTAGCTCGAGCGGAAGCAGAGCACAAAATTTGGCCAGTTCGGGTTCTTATCTTCAGAGGACCGGAGGCTTCTCCAACGATTATAGAACTCCACTCTCACCGGAACTTCGAAGAAAATCTACGAGCAGTATGCCACCGAGGTAATTATAACTTACGCCCTTCCGACCCCAAGAAATTGCCGAATCAGAAAAGTGTCCCGAATCTCGCAACCAAAATCTTCAATGCTAGATTGGTTGGACGGATTCTATTCCACCTAGGCTCATTCAGAGGATAAAAAATCATAGAAAATTCAATTCGAATACGAAATTTTTGTGTCGCTCCGTTTTTTCGTAGAAACGATTTAAAGTTTCTATGACGTCATAAAACGCCTATTTTACTGTATATAAGAGTGCGGCCGGCTCGCGCTACGCTGTTTTTTTCAATACCTGGTGTCGAGCCGCTGCCGCGACTCTTGATATATAAATATATTTTTCTCAAATTCCGTCGAACAAACAAAAATACATTTTTTTCTCCGCAAACAGCGACAAGTCGGACAGCAGCGATTTAGATTCGGTTCATTCGCTTCCGGTGACTTCGAACTCGTCGAAGCACAACTCGAGTAAAAATTCGAGTTCGCCCGGAGGAGGAGGAGGAGGAGGGGGAGGGGGAGGGGGAGGAGCCGGAGGTGGAGCACCGCAAGCGAGTTACGCGGATATAGCACGAACCGCAACGATAAACATGTCCCACGGTGGTGTATTGAACATTTCGACGATGGTGCCGAACATGTTGAACGCGGGTTCGTGGCCGAGCGTGCCAGTGAAATCGCCTTCGGAGCCGGACAAATTTCCTCAGGATTATTATCCGAGCCTCGACGAGCTGCAACAATCAGACCGGAAATTGCGTCAACATACATTCGCCAACGCTAATCACGGGGCGCACCCTCTTAGCTTGAGTTTCGACAAGCCGCCCTCGCCGATTCTCGCTAAAACGACGAAAAATTTGACCGAAACTAAAAAAGCCGCTGCCGAAGCGCGCGAGGAAGCGATCAACAAAAACATCCAGGTGTTCAAATACGTTCAGGACATTGAAAAAATGCATCAGAGCTTGTCCAAGAACCAGGACCAACAAACGGCGAAAAACATTTCTTCTCCCCTCGTAACCGCGTGTCTCCCGCTCCCGCCGAGCTCCAACAACAACGACGCGACCAGCGGCTCCAACGCAACAACGACTCCACCTAAATTCAATAGCAACAGTTTGCCCGATAACGAAGTAAATAATCCTCACGATAACGCAACCGCGACCAAAGACGCAAATGCCAATACTAGACTTAATTATAATCGTTCGCGAAGGAATTATCAACAAACGTGTCAAGCCTCCAGTCAGCAGGTGGTCGTCCAAACAGGTGTGACGCTTCACGAAGGAGTTTCCCACTCAAAATCCTCGCCGGTAAACCCCATAAACCATGTTCCCGAAACAAAGAGTTCTCCGTCTTCGTCCTCCTCGGCATCGTCCTCAACGTCATCCTCTTCTTCGTCCTCATCATCGTCCTCGTCCTCGTCACCGTCGACGATACCAGTGGCGAATCATCAGCCAGACGCAAAAAAATCCTCCAATCCACAGAATGCTTCCACGTCCTCGCAGGACGAGTCCGTCGAGCCTAACCAATCCAAAGCCACTAAGTCTCACAGCACGACAAGAACGAATCTCCAACAAAACGGACCAGCAATCGACTCGCCAGAAAATGCCTCTAAAAGTTGTACAAAAACCGAGCGACTTTCCAGAGCGTTAAAGGATCAAAATCAAACAAACTCTAAACAATCCGAAGCTCTTAAATCCTCGAGTACGTCAAACGCCGAACGGGATCGTCCGGACACGGTTCTCGAGGCGAAACAAGCCTCAAAACCGACTGGCCCTAAATCCGAAAAAGAAACTTTGCGTAGAAACGTCTCCGACATCCAACAACACTCGCAGCAGCCGCAGCAAAGTTCAAACAATCGAAATACCTCCTCCAGACCACCGGTCATTCTCATGGATGAGAATTCCTCCGATCTGACAATCCCCACCGATTCATCCAGCGAGCTTACCTTTGGTTTCGAAGTTAACCAACAACTTTTACTCTCCGAGGATAACGAGATTATTCCAAATGATCAAGTCGTCACATTTCCCAAAGAAAAAACACAATTGTTCAACGAACCACCACCAAACTTTGACCGACCGTTGTTCGATAAACAACAACCGCAACAACATCATCATCATCATCAACAACATCAACATCGTCATCATCCACAGCAGCAACAACAACAGCAGCAGCAGCAACAACAACAACAACAACAACAACAACAACAACAACAACAACAACAACAACAACAACAACAACAACAACAACACAACAACAACAGCAACAACAACAGCAACAACAACAACAGCAACAACAACAACAACAACAACAACAACAACAACAACAACAACAACAGCAGCAGCAACAACATTTACGATACGAAAAGTTTCCGCCCAACTTTGTTAACCATCCAACACACATGCAACAGCATCATCATCATCACCATCATCATCATCACGGTATGCCTTATCCTCAAACCATGATTACACCAATGCCATATTTCGGTTACACACCGAGATTTCAACCGCTACCCGCTTTCCAACAACCGCCAGCCCCGCCACCACCGCCACCGCCACCTCCGCCACCACCGCCGCTTAATCAACCGCCGTCTAGTATTATGGATAAGTTTAATCATCAATCCAAAGACGACTTCTCTACTGGATTCGTCGCTTCCGAGGATACCACCAATCTTCATAATTACAATCATGACAGAATCGTTGACTTTGTTGGATTGGGTGAGTCTTTCTTACACGCTCTTTATTCTTCTTCTAAGGGGACACATCAGGCTCATACGCACGTAGGTCTCGTGGGGTGTTCAGCCGATTTTAAGAATTGCGGGGATTTCTCTTTTCTTTGTGGCAAACATTTTTATTCATCAAACGGTCCAGTCTCCCCTTTTATTGAGCCAAAAATACTTGACGCAATTAATAGTTTTTTCGGGACGTTGTTTCGCGACGGGCAATCCGAAATTTCTCGTTCCAGTTTTTCATACATTCAAAATTTTTGTCGAACTTAAATTCATTTTCAAAAACTGTCGCGAATTGATTAAAGAACGACGTACTCTCAATTCAAGATCGTCCGAGGTCATATGTATTTTTTATGTCGTAACCAAAATTATTTAAAAAATGTACGACCCATTTTTTTTTTTTAACTAGATAAAGCTTCTTCGATGTTACATAAAAAACGTATGCAAAGTTTTAAGCAGCTTCACTATTTAGAAATCGAAATGTTTAGTGTTAAATATTACAACTTTTAACTCACGCTTTTATGAGAAACTGCTGAAAATAGTGATTCTTGTAAATAAATCAAAAAATTGCGGGAGCTATTTTCTTAACGCAGGGCAAATTCGCAGGAATTCTATCGATAAAAAAATTAGCATACAGGGTCCTTAACGAGTACAGTAAATGACTGGGGAGGCCCCAAGACCGGTGTGTGTCTAGGGAGGATTAATTCTTGCTTCGCGACCGAAATGGTTCCATTTCTTTAACTTCCAGAAAATTCCAGAAAAAAATGATTTTTCTCAAGAAATCAAACCTCTAAACTCATACGTTTGTTATTTGTTGTTTGTTTCTTCTTCTCCTAAAATTCGCAGCCTGGGACGCGGTGATGAGCGAGTTTCCGGCGACCTCTGCGACCGGTCGGATTCAGTACTACAGTGGGCAGTGAAATGGCACGCGCGTTACTGGGAACGCGTACGAGAAAAGCGAAGAAGATTTATCGAAAAACTGCCCCGCGGCGATACAAGAGCTCAGAAAATCGCCGCCTCGACCCACGAGATGATTCGTTTTGGACGTTGATTTTTTAAGCACGCAGTCAACGCGGATCGAATCTTGACGGGGAGAAAAAAAGTGAAAAATCGAGCTGTAGCGACCGCGAAAAAAAAAAAACAAAAACTTTTGTTCGCGTCGTGTGCGGTGTCGGTATCCCGGAGAAACGTGTACATAGAATAACAAGACTCGACAGAAACTACGATGGTGTGAAACAAAAAGAACCGCACATGTTCGACGGTTTCAAGCGAAACGTGTGTGTCTTAAAAGTCATTCGCCGAGGCCGATGATTCGGTTTGTTGCGAACTGTCAGAAGCAACAACCCAATAGATCGTTGAAAAACGATGAAATCCGAGTGTAAATATTTCGAGCGGAGAGACACACGGAAAGGCTTAATTTCCATGCCGCCCCGGAGGATCTCGTTCCGCGTGTGAACTTTATCGAATTCAAACAATTCGATACAAATTTTTCGCGGGATAAAATCCGTCGTCGACGTGGCGAGCTCGCCCGAACGTTCAACTAACAATGAATGAGCAAAACTACAGACACTTTGAAAGTGAAATCGTGGCAAAGATTGCTTGTCTGGGACAAGAATCTGAGAAGCCGAATGAGTTGGACGATGCGAACCATTAAACTCTTCGAAACAAGCAAATATATACATATATATATATTAAAAAAAAAAAAAAAAAAAAAAAAAAAAACAACCCCGATCGAGGAAAAAAAAAAAAAAGGGAGAAAGACGAAAAAAAAAATTCGACGTTTGCCTTCACAAGTTTTCAGAGAGAAAAATGAAAATTACGAAAAATAAGAAAAAGAAAAAAATTTTCATCCAAGGCTTCGAAATAAATATTAAGATAAAAGAACGATAATAATAATAATAATAATAAATAGAACAACAAAAGGGAAAAGGGAATGAAGCCATAAAGTTTGTTTGGGAAGAGTGATCGTCAGAGGTTGGTCGATCGGACAAGTGTCACACGAGAACTTTGTGTGTAAATAATTAAAACTAATATATATCGTAGTGTGAAGGTTGACAGTGAAAAGATGGAAATTTTTGTTCCATTTCCGACGAACGTTCGACCGAGACTCAAGAGTGTGAAAAAAGTGAGAAAAAGTCGAGTCAAGTTTGTGCGATGAAGGGGCGAAGAGCGTTAAGGACTCTTCAACGAGCCTCGCCGCCCTCGATTCAAAAACAAAATTGAAAACAAAACAAAAAAAAATACAAAAAAAACGAAAAACAAGAAAAAAAAATAGAAAACAAAAAGCGCGAGAGAAGGCAAAGTGCGGGTGGCGCGTGTGACAAAACGAAACGCCGAGTTTTTGGTTGAACTCGCTTATTTAATTAATTATTAAATGATCAATGAATAAAATAATGAATAACGCAAGTTGATGATCGGGCTGGAGAGGCAACGAGGAGAGAAAAAAAAGATGAAAAACAAAAAAACAAACAAAAATTTGAAAAAAAAAATACACACAAGGGAGAAGGAGGAAAATAATTGAATAGGAGATAAAACTATAAAAAGTATACATGCTTGTGATGAGTACGACTCGGAATAATAAATGGCGCGCGTATGTGATTCGACCGAGTCGTAACGCTAATTGTTTTCCACACGATGCTTGCTGTTCGAACGCGTGACATTTCCCCCCCTCCCCTCCCTTCCTCCCCCATTTTAAGGAAATTTTCGGAATCACCTTCCGAAAAATATCCGCTAAATAGCGCCACCCCATAAATTTTTTTTCTTTTTTTTCCTTCTATTCGTTTTAATTTTTATTTCCTCTACAAATCCTTATTTATTTAAAACGTAAATAAAAAAAATACGACTGGAACGATAATGCCCCTCATTATGTACGTACGACCCTGTCACGAGTCTTTATTCGTCTTGATTGAAATTCATGAGAAAATTTGTTGGCCTAATTCGTGATAAATCGTGATTACCGTGAACACACACACCACCCCCCCCCCCCCACCCCCCACCCACCATCCGAACAAAAAAAAAAAAAAAAAAAAAAAAAAAAAAAAAAAAAA
>JAPYYS010000977.1:0-31064 GCA_030522525.1 Campopleginae sp. 14b
TTTTATCGTCCTGATCGAATATTTAATAAGAATATGAATAAAAAAAAAAGAATTTCGTTGCATTTGAGTTGAAAATATTATTTCTATTCATTTATTGTTGAATTTTAAAAATCGTCACAATTTTCGTATCGATTTTCTTTTTGGATCGGTAAAAAAATACGTTTCAGTGTGCTGACCAAATGTTTAATCAGAACTTCAATAAAAAACGGAATTTGGTTGCATTCAATGAGTTTAATAGGCTGCTATGATCGATGCAATGAGTAATTGGGAACAGCAGCTTGGTCTCTCGATCAAATAAATGAATAAAAAAAATAAAAAATAAAAAAAAACGGGAAAAGAGAAAAAAAAAACGGTTGATGTAATAACGTTCGACGAACTCAATCCCGGGCGTCGACTCTCGTGCGTTGAATGATTTTATCAAGGGCGACCACTCTGTGCATATGTGTCGATTAAACCACATTTACGTTAACCCGCTGGCCGCGTACTATAATTACAGGTTTGAAGAAATCAACGCGATCTCGAAACGAGCAGACTCATAATCTCTATCAACATTGAATACTCCAATGGTCAAAGGATACTATTACAGCATTTACTCAAAACTCATTGCACGCAGCAGCACCGAACGAATTAAAAACAAAAGTCTCTTGTTTTTTTTTTATCCCGACCTCTGGGATACATCGAAGAGACTAGATTTTTCGAATTCAGTAAAAAAACCAGGGCAGAGATTCCCTGGTTCCTGATAATTAGTTGCCATCAATTCCATAATTAATTTTTTATCAATTAAATCAAATATAATAATTATTAATATTATTAAATTTATTATTATTATTCAATCATAACATAATGATTTTATTGAGATTTTTTTTAACATATTTCCCATAGATCCCATAATTACTTTCCAATATTAAATTCCCCATAAATCCCATAATAAATTTGCCATATCAAATTTGCCATAAAACCCATAATAAATTGGCTATACCAAATTTTCCTTGAATCCCATAATAGTTTCGCCATAAATCCCATAATAAAAATTCTATATCGAATTTTCTATAAAACAGAAGTGTTTTTTTTTTTTTTCCTTGACACATTGCGTTTGAATTTCATCAGAGGAACGGCGCGTGTCGTTCGGTACTAATGACAGATGACGATTCATTCTGGGAATAGAATTGAGACGCAGATTCGACAAGTAGATCGATGTAGAGACATGGCAATGGAACAGAATGATGGAATGTTGTTTTTATCTGGAAATACCCATAGAAACGTGTATCTATGTACACGAAGCCTATAGGCGGTGGTACAATATAATTGCATTGTGAAATATTCAGTGAGCATAGATGAATAAGCTCGGGAAGGAGGGGCGCGTGATCGCGAGGATACGAGGCTTGAATTCTGATATAATTTGTGCGTCAATCTGATTTGAGCCTCTTTGTCGTTGCTCGGAGAAAAACAGAGACGCGACAATTTCGGAGTTAAAATAATAATCGATCGTGAGACTTGCAGGTTTTATTGAGAAATATTGAAAATCTTAACACGAGCCAAAGACTAGTGCAAAAAAAAAACGAGGGATTCCTCATCTCCTGGTCAGACAAGAAACAAGGAGCGAGGAAAAAAAAAAATACTTTTTCCATTCATTTTTTATTGAATCTCAAAAACCAAGACAATTTTCGTACCGATTTTCTCTTTGGATTCTTCAAAGAGATCGTTTTATTGTCCTGACCAAATATTCAATCAAAATTTCAATAAAAAATACGAATTTTCTTGCATTTCAACGAAAATTAATTTTTTTAATTCATTTTTCGTTCAATTTAAAAAACTGTGACAATTTTCGTACCGATATTCTCTTTGGATCCTGTAAAAAGATCCTCCTGACCAAATATTTAATAAAAATCTCAATAAAAACCCACATTTTGTTGCATTCCCATGAAAAATACATTTTCTATGAATTTTTTGATAAACTTCAAAAACCATCTCATTTTTTGTACCATTTTTTTTCTTTGGATCCTACAAAAAAATCGTTCTGACCAGGAAAAAAGACAATCAATTAAAAAAAAAACAACAATTCTCTCAGTATCAAACACCATGCGCACTTTATGGTGCACCGTCTTGCACCAAAGAGACTGGAGCACCGTGCAAAAACACCTGCAATAGCTCAGAGCACATTTACTTGCGCGCGGGACTGCCACCCAAGGAATCTACCAGGATTAACAGGCCTGAACGAATTCCACGCCTGCTTAGGCGTCGCATCTGGTAAGTGAGAGTGAGCACGTTATGTGCTACGTGCTCCTCTATATATATATATATATAGAAAATCCGTTTGATTGGCAAGTGTGCGTGTCCGTTCCTCGCGAATGTCTGTATTTGTACGCAAAGATCGTTCTCGTATAGAGAACTTGACTGCATGGAATGGTAAGACGGAGAACGAGTCTCGTACTCGCGGGCGAGAAAGTCAAGAGCGTCGTCGACGTATAGCTCTATAGACGTGTAAGAGTGTGATGTATTTGAACTGTGTACGGGTCCTACCGCCGCGATGTCTCCTGCTCCGCGGAGTTAGCCTACTTGCGTTAAAAGCCACGAGGAGATGAGGATTGTTATTTGTGTATCGCGCGTTTATGGGATTATCCCTGTCATTATTTATAAGTTTGCATCGTCGAAATGCAACGTAATTCTATTTTTTTTATTATTGAGATTCCGATTCAATATTCGGTCGGGACGATAAAACGATATTTTTTTAGGATCCAAACCCAAAATCGGCACGAAAATTGTCTTAATTTTTTAAATCAAACAAACAATTAATGGGAACAACTCGAAAATTTAGATAAAACAATGCCAACCTCGTATATGGCACTCTGCAAAAATCCTCAATCTTGACAATTGACATTTAAAGACGCGCGATGTACCATTTAATCGAATGCCACAATAATAATCTTGCCTCAAAACATTATTGCACTGTCTAAATCCGGTTTTAATATCATTCATTTTATTTATCGTTCTTGCCAACTTTTGTCGTTATATAAATATATTTCTTCATGCAGACGCACACACACAAACACACACACACACACGTTGCACACGGACGGAGATAGAGTTGATTTCGAAATCACAATTCCATCGACTCATCTCAAATAAACTGTAAATTTTCTTCTTTTTTTTTTTTACATGGGACTCGGAGCAATTCCGGTTTTTAGTCTGATTCCAGGTTCGTTGATTTTTAGTCATTGGAGAATTTTACTGCCTCAGCAATACTTTGGAATTTTTCATTTTTTCGAAATTTTCACGAACCAGTGAACATTTTTTTTTTTTTTTTTTACTTGAGTCGATTTTTGAGGAAAAACCATCGTCGATAGCGAATTTTTATAAATTTTATGTATTTTTCCACCCTCTATGCATTTTCACTGTCAAGTGCATCGGTGAAAGCGTGAAAATTCAACGCGCACAACGTCGCTGATGAAAGTGCATCGAAAACCGTTTGAGAAATGAAAAATTTTCCAACTACATTTTTACTGCGAATTTTATGAATTAAAATCATTATTTTCAATGATTTTTCACTTTTTTATGAATTTTTATGGAATAGAAAAAAATTGCTCCAGTCGCAGAGCCGAGGACAATATTTTTTGGACTTTGAACGAGTTTTTCGATTTTTTAATCGACCATTTATTTGTCATTTTGGATCGAAATATTATTTGCGGAAAAAATTAATTGATTTATTAATTAATTGCAGAATAAATGTGTGAGGAACGATGAAAAAAGTTTCCAGTCGAAAATATTTGTTTGTGTGAAAAGTATTTCTGTACTGGAACCGCGTCGATCGGTTTCGAAAGCACGATTCGTAAAGCGCGCTTGCGCAGACGTGGCCACTTTCGCGCACGACGATGTGTCGAAGAAAACTTCTGAATTGAACTTTCATTGCGTGAGAAAAAAACAAACAAACGCCCGACGACAAAAAAAAAGAATTTTTCCGGAAAAACGAGATGAAATTTTGGCACGAAACAAATCTCATGTGCAAAAGCACAAAGCTTTCGAGTTTTACGAGTTTCGTCAGTTATAAGCGGTGGAGCGGCGAGCGCACGTGTGGCGTCTGCTAGAGAAACAGCTGATCGAGACGTCACGGACCGCGCGAAACGACATTTCGCGAATGACACAAATTTCACTTTTTCCTTTTCAACGCACGACTTTCCCCATGAAAATCCATCAGTCACGATAATCATTTTTCTTTAGAAAATCCCCCGGAAAAGCGCGTCACAGAAAAGATCGATGAAAGAAGCGAAAAATATTAATCTGAACAAGTGCATCGATCGTGCACTAGAATACACCGCGAACTGTCGATTATGTAATTTTAACGGGCATTCGCGCGAGGCAGAATTGTCTCGTGGGTAGAGGATTGAAATAAGACGAAAAAAAGAGCGCACTGTGTCTTCTGCTACGGCCAAAATCGGTGTTTACATAAGAGCGTGAAAGTTTTCGATCTATTAGTCACGCGAATTTATTTAATTTAAATAAAATTTATGCAGCGAATTTTTGACGTTAAATAATTCGATGAAATAAATTAATTCGAAGGAAAATTCACTTTTACGATGTAGCTCGAAGTTTAGGGCGAAAAAATGGCTGAAAATCGAACAATTATTTCGCTATAATTGGACACGAGAAGGAGACGTGACAAAAATAGGTTATGTATCGTTGGTCCGCGAAATGTGGGCCGAAATATGGAAAGTTGAATCAATGTTTTAAGCATCACTGACGAAATCGACTCCTGATGAATATTATTCGTCCTCTTTATTGGGGAAATGGATTTTCATCAAAAATCGCGACGGAGTTTCGATTCAACGTCGACAAATGATAACAATATTCGTGCACTCACCTTGCAGTGTTGCACGAAATTATTGACGTTGTTTTGCTGCACAATTGGTCGAAACTTATTAACACTCGATGTTGAAATTTTTTTCCTTAACGACTGGACCAAATGTCCTGACTGACACAATTTTTCGACCCGGGCACAGAGCCGACTCGACCCTATACACGCCATAGCGAAAACCTTTCTGAATCCTCGTACCGCCAACCGTCTTGGACACAGACTTCGGAGCTTCCACTCCTACAATCCCTCGTACCCCCTCTCCGCGACCTACTACGCTACCCCACCCTCTCGCCGCCGTACAGCCCATTCAAAATTTATTTGCTCCGTTGGACGAACATTTACGCGATCATTTCGTTCCGCTCTTACAGACTTAAAATGTTTTTCATTCTTTCCATTTACCATCTTTGAAATACACATGAACTCACATTATCAAGGCGAAGCATTAGAACAAAAAAATACGCAGCGCTATAATGAAATATGGTCGTGAATCGATAATGAAAAAATTCAAGTTACCGGCAGTCGCGCAATTTCAAAGGCGCATTATTTATCACATAACTGTGTGTTTTTTGGTCGATTGCAACAAATTACCCAACTCTTCACCAACAAGTCGAAGGAGGAGACAGTTAAAACCTTTTTTTTGTCAGCAGAGACGTGTCCCTCCAAAAATACGCTGACAATTTCTTACCGACAGCGATTTTTTCTGTCGGTAAAGCAGATTCTCATCACGTACCAAGAAAACGTATCCTCCTTTGTTAGAAATTGTAGTTTCCCCGTTTGGAACATCGATGTGTGCGGTACAAAAAGACCAAAAATAATAAAATAATGGCTGTTAACATTATAAGTCGTTTGAGTAATGCGATAAACAAGATCGAACAAGCGATCGGTCGCGTTTTTAATCAGGCATTTCCACCACGTGAGTAAAAATATTCAACACACCTTGAATGTCGTTTCTTCCATTTCGAAACAACTCCTTTCCAGATAAACTTAACCTAAATTTTCCCCAAAGACGAATGAATGCCCCAAAGCCAATTTTCGAAAATCGTCGCTCCCTATCCAACATCCCTCGTGTTTCTTCGTTGCAATAAAATCGTTGAGCATGCCAATAACTATTCCAAACACTTTTTCCTCAAAAATTCCTGATTTCTGGCCCGAAAAAATTTTTTTTCCTCCCCCCATTTCGAAAAATCGTTTCGACTCGAAGTTGACACCCCCGGACCATAAAATTTCCAGCCGGATCCATAGGAGCATTGGCTCTGGACTTTCCCGGCCCAGGAAATGTGTCCGAGCTCTCGAACAAATCGTCGAGCCCGTTTTCTCTCAGAGATCTTGTCGGCAAAGGTTTTCTCTGGGCAGTGCCAAAAACTCGTCGTCCCATAGAAAAAAGATTAATCCGAAAGTTCGGCCTCCCGGACGATCCCCGCAAAATGATCAAGCCAAAAACGAATCTGATAATGTGTCCGAACTGCGGTTACGACTACGAAGCGGACAACATTTGTGGTAATTAAAATTGAACAATTCGTATCCCTCAAATTCTGAAAATTTGATGAAAACTCAAAATTCTGACGGTGTTGACTTTGTTCTGGTAATTTCATATTTTTGTAGGGCATTGCTATGCCAAGGTCAAGGCAGAGACCGCCGAAATGCAAGAGGTAATTGTAAAGACTCTGGGACTTGAGCCCGTGGAAAAAGACGTCATTGTTCTGTACGAAAACGAAAAGGAAGACAAGGACGAAGAATTTTGGAAAGTGAGTAAAATAAGAAAAGGACATAACGATTTATTTTTTTTTTTTTAAATTAATAAATTGATGAAATGAAAAATGATGAAAATTTAATTTTTTATTTTTTTATAATTATAAATAATAATGATTATTATTATTTTATTGAAATTGAAATAATCCAAATTTTTCGGGTCACTAATTAAATTTTGCATTTTAATCGCGAGTTTCGTCCAAGAAATCAAGGAATTTCGTTGCATTTCCACGATACACCTCCATGGTTTTGTGTTTCAGAGTCAAAGAATCGTGGAAATGCCAAAAAAACGACCTTCGTGGTTCCACAACAATTTGACTCAATCGACGACTCAACAGCCTTCCGACAGCAAAGAAGTCAAGCCCTTGGAATTGGCTTAACGAATTATTATCTCGAGATCATTGACAAGTAGTTTTGCATTTGTATTCTAGCCGAAATTCCTCGGTCCGTCAAAGATTGGGAAAAGAAATAAATAAAAAGAGACAAAAATTCTTTAATTTTTAATTTTTTTCAATTTTTTTGTTTTAATTTTACAGATTTTTTGTTAAAAATCGTTTTTTTCCCCCCGGCGTTTGAGAAAATAAATGAGATTCGCTTTTGGCGAATGGGAAATTGGAATGAGAAAAAAAATGATTAATAATTAACGACCTGGAAACTTTCCAGAGATTTTTCCTCCGCGAAATGACTCATCACGTGGTCATGGAATATTTCGAACACCGTCGTAGGCTCCAAACACAAACCACACAGTGGACAAATATTCAGACGCGAATTCCCGTTCTCAAGGGCACGGCGATCCTCCGGAATCCTCGTTTCCGCTTGCGAAGCCGGATTCGACGCCGGCAAACTCGTTTGCGTCGCACCGTTCTCTTTCAAACTGTCGTCCGAATCGAATTGCGTTCCGATTTGACACGTCGTCTTGCTCGCGTTTTGGCGACAATTTTTGCACAACGTGCCTGCGGAAATTAATTGATTTTCGTCAGTTTTTACGAGGTGAGGAAAAAAATTCTGTAAATTCGACTCAAAATGTCAAAATCCAAGAGAAAATTGGAAAAATTGAGAAAATGGAACATTTTCATCGAAAATCTCAATTTTTGGATTTTTTTTTGCGAAAATTTTGAGTCCGAGAGATTCGGGGGAGACTGACCTCGTTTCATTTTTCGAAAATTTCTAATGACACGTTTCAATCGTATTTGTTGACTGACTAGCGTGTCTTTGGTCTGAGAGAGTCGGAAGTCATGTTGTTTGAGTTGTTGGAGGGAATCCATGTTGGTGTCTTCGGGATAAGTGAATCCGACCTTTTCGAGATTTATGTCGGCCCCGTTTTGCATCTCTACCATCTGCATAATTTAGTCCCAATTTTTAGAGGGTTTTTTTTTTTTTTAAACGAAAAGGATGAGACCAGGTTGAAGGCTTTTTGTTGGATTCTAAGGGAGACAAGAATTTTTCAAAATTCGGGTCATTTTGACCCCAGTTTATAGGAATATGTGGAAAAATTAATGTCTCTGTTCTAGGGTCGAGATGGGCGAAGAGAGAATCCAAAGTGGCGGAAGAAAATGGTAGAAATTTCATTTTAAATCTTGAGATTCAAATACCTCTGTACATTGCTGTTCCAATTCGGATTTTTCCGTCATTATGCTGTTGATCAGCCTTAACGAAATTTCTTCTAAACTGGGTTCCCTATTACCTAAGGAATGAAAGAAATTTTTATATGCATAAAAATTTATTTATAGAAATAAAAATTTATTTTAACAATTTATTCATGAATTAAAACTACTTTGCGTACGTCTGGGAATATCGGGCACCATCACCGCTTAATTTGTCAAGGATTTTCATTCCTGCTCATGGAAAAGAATAAGCATGGATAGTTTACCTGTGTCCGCAGGCTGAGTGTGACCAAATTTGCTAGAATCTTCACCGATGTCCTTGAAACTGTGAGTAAGGGCATCCAAAGGCTGAGGCTGATTGGGATGGTCTTTAAGGGACTCTGAAATTTTTAACAACCGGTTGCCAAGATTTTTGTTTGTTCTGGTCAATCTTGTCAGGCGGCTCCATAATTGACGGTTTTCTGCGGCTACCATGAAGACATGGTGAGTCAGCTGAGACTTTTGTTTAGAAAGCTCTTCTACTTTTTTCTGTAAGGAAAATCGAGCGTGACGTTTTTGATTTTGTGATCGATTCGGCATCGAAATTTGGTATTTTTGACGATTGGGAATTTTTGCAAATCAAATACAGGCACTGCTGAATTATTAGCAATTTTTTGGAGGTTTTTTATCACCTGAAGATTGGCTGTCGATATCACTTGATTGCTAGAATTTTCTCTTTTGTACTTATCCGACCCTCGCTCCAGCCTCAAACCCATATTTTCTTCCTCAACTATCGTCAATCTTTTTTGTAATTGTTGGCATCGCTCTTGCATCGTTTGGAATGCAATTTGTAGAGCGTGCTGAGCACTACCCATATCGTCGACATCCACCATACTCATTATTATAGAAAACTTTATTAAAATTACAATAATCACTTTTTTTTAATTTTTTTTTATCAGCTCGTGAACATTTTAGATTTTTCCGTCTGTTTCGAGTATTTTGTGACCTTTATTATTACAAACATTCCTTGTTTGGATCACGAATTTCGAGTTAAAGTTGGAACGAAACTGAGTAAACGACAAAAGAAACTCGCGGAGTGTCAAAGGTAATAGAGTGCACAGCGAGAATCGTTGCTCGTCAGTTTTCTAATTCCCTGTATGGCCGATCGGCGGCGCTGGTTACTCGAAAAATCGAGTCGCGGCCAACTTCACGGAGGTTCTTTACGTTCGCGAAATATCAACCTCGAAGCAGGCGATTTGTGTTATATATTTGGCGAATATCTGATTTAATTAATTCCAATTTTTCGGAATTCGATGAAGTTTCCTATTTTGCAAAGAGTTCGAATTCCTGAAAATGGAGAAAAGTTTATTTTCCGTTTGACACTTTCGTGTTTTGAGGTTATGTGAGCACAAATAAAAATAAATAAAGCGGCTATTTTCACGTCCCGCGAATAAAAACAAAAAATTAGAAGAAAAAAAACGTAATTACGTAGCGGTTTTGTGTAAATTTCGGAGTAATCGGGCTCCGGGAGAAAAAACAACACGAAGCGATAGAAAATTGAGACGAGTGTGACATTGGTCATTGTTGTACAAAATACTGGAAGCTAAGAATATTGAAGAAACTTGACAGGCAAAGTAAAGCAATGGATCGTGTGAAAACTGATGAATTTTCGAGGTTATGTCAATGTCACGACTTCCGTCGGTCTTGTTTTCGTTTTGTGTTCCAGATTCATAACGAAAATCAACGAAAATTGAGACGTGCGTAATATAAACGAGTTCATGGGATTCATCGACGATGAATTGTGCAAAGTATCAAAACTCTATAAGCAAGATGTTCCCGACAGTAGACTGGTCTCTTGCGTACGCTCAATGGTCCGAGTCGAAATAACGTAGGTCAAAAAATCTTATCAAATCCTTTTTATTCATTTTGAAAAATTCATTAACCTCAAATCAACGTGGAACAATATATTTTCCCACAAATATTGCATCACCTTCTACGATTGTCTCTCGCCATTCACATTTTGTGACATTGAGGCTAAAAAATCTATTTTTCCTATGAAAAATCCATTTTTGTCGTTCAAAAAATTGATTGTTCGTTTAAAAATCAGTGTTGGCTTCGAAAATCGATTTTTTTGTTTGTTTGAATTTTGTCTACAAGAGCGTGGCGGTAATTAAATGTTGCGAGAGAGCAAATGTCACAAAAAAAAAGCATAATTCCCATTTATATGGCTAATTACCAATAATATTAACAAAAGTTTTTGGATTTTTGTGTCTGGCTTGCTTCGTTGGTGACGGGAAAACTGTAGGCGGACAGATTTCAAGAAAATAGTAATCTGCCTTCAATTTCCGGAGGACTATCCTCGAGTGGGTTTGCTCATTGAGCTGAAGAGTAAGACGCTTGCGCCCAAGTTTTTGGAAAAGTTGGAAAAGGCGTGCGAGGAAAACTGCAAAAATATTCTGGGTAAAGAACAGGTGCGGGGAAAAAAATAATAAAAAATAAAAATGGCCACAAAAAGGGACACGGGAGTTTGCGACGTTGGAAATTTTTTTTTCTTTCCAATTTTTCATTTTTTAAAAATATTTTTTCAAATTTTCCCTTCATTATTTTGATAATTAAGGCGATCGTTGCATTCTTTCTGCTGAATTACAAAACAAAAATGAATTCTTCGTTGCATTCCCACGCCGTAAACTCCAAGGTCGTTAAAAAATCGTAAAAAATCAAATTAATTTTGTCTGACTGGCTGAAAATTTTTTGCAGGTTCTCGATACGATAAAATTCGTTCGCAACTTTGTAGAAAACAATCCTCTCTGCTGTTGTTACGATGAAATAACTTATTTGAAGGGATTGCTCCGTGATCAGGGCGATTTGAAGTTGAACAGTAGAAAATCTGCCGTTCGGGTTCGAGCCTCCGAGGGACTTTATTATTACAGAGCGAAGATCGTCGTTCCTGATAATTATCCGGTGAAAGCGGTGAGGTACGCCTTAGACGTCAAGTTTTATGAGAATATTTCCGATTTCAATTTTGGGGCCGAAAAACTGGGAAAGGACAAATTTTCCTGGGCCATTTTAATCATTTCGTTTGATTACTCAAATTTATACTAAAAAAAAACTTATTCTTTGGAAGAAATAATTTTTTTTTTGTAAAAAATCACATAAGAATTAATTTTCTTGTTTGTTTCTACGATTTAGCCTTGCCGACGTAGACACAAATTTGCCTGCTCTCTTTGCTCGTTACGTGTTGGCTCAGGCTGAGGAATTGGGTCGTCGTTGTGTGGAGCCTCCTTTAAACAAACGTTTAACAAAACAGGCGTTTTCGCCTTCTCCGTCTCTCCAACGTGTCGTTTCCTTCATAATCAAGTAAGAAACTTTGTTCCATGATTTTTTTTTCATTTCCTTATTTTATTAAAATTTATTTTATTATTTAGAAAAAATTAATTCCATGAATTTTCTTTCCAATTTGTTTTATTATTATTATTTTGTTTTTATTAATTATGTGTTGAATATAAAAATAGATTTCGTTGGCCAAATGTTTGGAAAAATGTATCGGAAAATTTGGATTACTTGAAAAATGAAATTTTTTGGGAAATTTTATTTTTTTATTTATTTCCCTTAGAACCGTACGAGCTATACCGAAAGAACCTTGTCAACTTTGCAAAGTCACATGTTTGCCCGAGAACCCAGAAACCGTAGTCACCGACGAGTCTGCAGACCTTCACGCCGAAAGACTCTTTTGCGGCCATTTGTTTCATTTACGATGCCTCGTGACGTACATGAAGACTCCTCCATTCCATGGTAAGTGAATTTCATGAACTTTTATTTTATTTTCTTAAATTAATGAATAAATCAATGAATAAAAAATTAAAATTAAAAAAAATATTTCAAAATTCCATTGATATTTCCATTTCAATTCATTTATTCTTAAAAATTATTTCGATTCAAAGTTAAATTTATTAGATGGAGAATTAAATACATTTAAAACTTAGAAATTAAAAAAAAATTAAATTTATTAAATTTAAATTCATTATTAAATTTATATTTATTATTAATTTTGAATTTATTATTGAATTTAAATTTATCTAATTGAAATATTCATAAAATACATAAAATTGGATTAGGATTTTTAATTTTTTCCGGCCAATTGGCTGATGAGGGGATAATTTAGATTTCTCGTTTTTCAAGGGGGTAAAAAATGTCCAGGATGCGGTGAACGAGTTTACCACGAAAAATGGGGGTTGAGTGAAAAGCTGGCGGAAGCTCGTTGGGCGCATCGTCAAGCTCGTGATCGTGAGCTCGCCGAAGTGACCGAATTTTTCGAGTAAAAATGCCTACGAGAAAAAAGCATTGTGTCTCGATCTCGAAAAATGATGGTCGCGACAAAATCTCGAGTCACTCGCGTGTCTCGAGCGAGAAATTCATAAGCGATACTGCAAAATAGACGTTCGCGAGAACCGGGAGCCGCTGAATCGTTACGCCACATAAAAACCCTTTTCCCTCTCCCATTAACGGTACGAAAAACCCATGAAACTTTGTCCATCGAGTCGCTGCTGATCGACCAAACGAATGAGTCTCTTGCCCTTTCCCTAAGCAGCAAAATCCGCTCCTCATTTTCGTTTCCGGTCCCTCAGCACCGGCAGATTCATCCTGAAACAATAATTCCCCCAAGAAATGTGTTGACTGTCGAAGAAGCATGACGCTGAAGTTTGCAGCGTTGAAACGCAACGAAAAATATTAATTTATTCAATTTTCAAAATTATCCAAATTTTTCGAGCCGATATTTTTTTTTGGGGCCAAAAAACGATCGTTTTGTCATGACAATTTAATTCTTAATTAAAATAATGAGCCTTGGCAAAGAAAAAAAAAACGAATTTCGTTGCATTCCAATGGAAAATATTAATTTTTATTGAATTTTCAAAATTATCCAAATTTTTCGAGCCGATATTTTTTCCTGGGGCCAAAAATCGATCATTTTGTCACGTCAATTAAATTCATGATTGAAATAATGAGCTCTTTGGCGAAGAAAAAAATGAATTTTGTTGCATTTCAACGCTGCGAACTTCAGCGTCATGAAAAAGATTGGGAGAGAGAAGGGAAAAAATGGAAAAACTATTGGATTGGGTAAATAGACGAAAAGAAGCAATTAAAATGTTTGTTTCCGATCGATTTTTATCGCCGCATTAACCAGCCTCGATATCCTCTCGTCTCGTCTAGACTATCGGACGGAATTAATTTTCTTGAAAGGCTTACGCAATCCGATACCCCGAGAATTATATTACCGAGGAGCGACCGAGCCAATTCGCAAAGCTCTCGAGCTTGCTATGTCTGCATTTATGGGAGTATGTCCGTAAATTTCTCCGGGTAAAGGGACGATGATGGAAAAGGGTGAACGTACCCCTGCTCCAGGCGTTTGTTTTTTCTTTTTCTACCAGCGACAGGAACGCACGGAATTTTCGAGATGGCGAGAGAAAATGACGGGGAGAGGGAAAACGTTATAATGAGGAAAGCAAGTTGCGCCACTCACGGAGAAAACTCGACGCTCCTATCCAGTTGTAAATGCCTCTCTCTTCGACTCGATATATAAGGACGTGCTTGTGAATTATTGATCCTGCTAACCAAGTCGTCACAGTATATATCTGTACGTTAAGGAAATCGTTTTATCGTCCTGACTGAATATTTCATCGAAATTTCAATGAAAAAACTGAATTTCGTTGCATTTCATGGAAAAATAAGTTTTTTTTTATTAATTGGTTGTTCAATTTTAAAAATCATGACAATTTTCGTTTCGATTTTCTCTTTGGATCCTCGAAAAATCGTCGTTTTATCGTCCCGAGCCAATATTTAATCAGAATTTCAATGAAAAATTGAAATTTGATTAAATTCCAACTGAAAATAATTTTCCCATTAATTTTCCTTCAATTTCCATAACCATGACAATTTTTGTATCGATTTTCTCCTTGGATCCTAAAAAAATATCGTTCGTCTGCTGATTTTTCGAAAATCGATCAGTGTCGTGTGATAAAAAGAATACCAACGAACTACAGAAATAAACAACGTCGTTTGGAAGGAAAAGAAAATAGGCAACGAGAAAAAAATATTATGATGGACAAAAAAAATCGGGTATGAAAAGATCCTTCCACCTTTATGATGTGCGAGGGCGATGAAACATTTGTCAGGAAGCATCGAGGCGGTGAGGAGCACTAAAGATCAGTCGATATGCCAAAGAGTATTGGATTGGCCACTTGGTTTGGCATGAATACTTGATAAATTGTTGTACCGCACGCTACGTATATAAAAGCAAAGCACATTGTTCGTAACGATGAATAAGAAAGCGAGTATCGATTAATGCGAAGCAAATAGAACTCATTCGATATTTCTCTAACGTCATGCGGAGTGCTTAGCCTGAAAAAGGGTAATTCCATCAATGGAGCATTCCGCGAGGATAAAAAAACACTTTTTCCTCCGATTGGCACGTTCGTAACGAATGTAAATATTTATCAAGTGGAGGAGAACGATATTTTTCGTATTAATGCAGAAAAGACGATAAAAAGAAAAAAGTTTGCCATAGTTTGTTAATCGATCGGTCATAATGCGAAAATAATCGAATTCCAAGGACTCGAGGAGTTTTACAGCGCGGCATGGATGTGTGGTGGGGACAGGGTAGGGGAGAGGGAGGAAGTTGAGAAAGACGGGTGCAGGAGGGACGATAACGATGCAGAGTTTGTTGAACCAACATGCTCGTCGGGCGCGCGTTCAATGGGAATGGGAGGTTGCGTTTTGTTTGCACTTTAGTCTCTGCTTTTCTCCTTCTCGACAAAACGATTGACGAGTGTATGGAGGAACGTCGAGGGTATATATATATATATACATATATATATTTATGGGAAACATGGAACGTACACAGGGTTGGAGGCGTATCGTTAGAGAACTTGGGCCCCTTACCGTACGAACTCGCATCGATAGATACATAAATCAACGCCTCGTGCTATTTCCAGCACAGTGGCGCCATTTCCTAACGTTTTTTCGGCATTTTTACGAACTACGAAGGGCTCACGCTCGTCATACACTTACAAGTGGGAATTTGGTGGGGGTAGGACGATATTTACACCTGGAATTTTATGCTTTGGTGAACACCCCCTCAGGACGAACGTGGCTCATGTTCAGTAGGGATTACAAAAATATTAGCAAATGTAAGAGCGACATAAATGAAGGCCTCGATCGATCGAGGCCATAAAATCGTTCGATATTCGAGGCTGGTTCGCGGCTGGGACCACAGAGGGCACGACAGTCGAGCTCACCAATCCTCGTCTCAGTATTTTCTTGGTCGTTTTGTTTAGCCTCTCGTAAAGAGCGAGAAAGCTCGAGCGGAAATAAGGCGAAATTTTTGTTAGTTCCGTTGCATATTGTTTACACTCGGGTCTTTAAATATGGTGCAGCCACGAAGAAGGTTTTCGCGAGTCCGAGAAGTCGCGGAGGGCAAAACAGGGCGCGGTAAATTGGCAGTGAGGAGTAAAAGTGAAAGAGCGAAAAATATGCAGAGAGAGAAAGACAGCGGTGCTCTCTTTCTCTCTCTGCTCGAACACACGATACACCTATTATTGCTGCACATAGAGCCTGTGGGTTAGGTCGGCCTATAACGTATCGTCGATCAATAGCTGGAAAATGGCCGGAAGCCAAGTCCGCGACCGATGTCGTTTCGAATTTTGCCGTTGTCACTGAAGGGGAAACGATCTAGGCTCTCTAACCCCCTTTTTTTTTTCTTCTTTTACTTTTGTTTTATTCCTCGCGTGTGTGCGTTTTTTCTCTCCGTTTTACTATTCAGTTCGGTGTCCCACTTGTTCTCGCGAACGAGATTCCTCTCCCCTCCGGGCCTACTCTTATGCGATCCCGCTCCACACAGAGATACGAAACTCTTGGTAATGTTGGTGGCATCCCCGCCGCGACTCTCTACCTGTCATCTATATCAGTTTTTGGCCTTTTTTTTCTCTCACTCTCGCTCCCTACCTTATTCTCTCCTCTTTCTTTCCCTTTATTTCTTTCTCATTTTTTATTCCTTTCTTCGCGATCCTCCGAACCTCGAGAGGGCTTGGACAATTTGAAATTCAAGTACCCCTTGCCTACAACTTTTACTCCCAAGAGCAAAAGCCTCCTCGAGCCTTTCAATCGAGGAGCCTCATCCCAACCCTCGCCTCGTTATTCACACCCTCGTCTAAAGTTTCGCTAACCCTCGATTGATCGATTTACAAATTTGTCCTTTTCCCCGACGATCCACAACTCTCCATTCATTCAATTTCCAACTTTCCTCGTCGCACTTATTTTATTTTTTAATTTTTTATTTGCTAACGAAATTCTCTTTTTTCTTGAGCCGGAGGCGAGTGTTCACATCGACTTTTGCGTCGATTAGTTTCTCAAACATAAACTCATATTTATATTAAGTATTCTTGGACGTAGAAGGCTGCTAATTCCAACAGTTATTTACGGAATTTAACAAATTAATGGAAAAACGTATTTTTCGTTGGATCTCAACGTTGCCAATTATTTTTATTGTTCGAACGCCCAGAAAATAGGCTCGCAAGCCGACTGCTATGTTTCCAACGCGATTACATCTGATAAGACGAACAATCGATTCCGTTGGTCTATTTCTCGAGCTGGCTGTGTGTCGCGAGCAGAGAAATTTTTCCATTCGATTCTCTACCGATCGATTTGATCAAAACAGATACAAGAAAGAGTCTTGTGACTGTTTGAGGTCAAATTCAAGTTCGCGACGTGTGGCAACCGAAAAAGTATGAGGGCTCGAAAAATGTTGCATCTTTTTGGAAATTTGACGAGTTTCCTGGAAACATAAACATTTTACGTTGATTCCGAACGTTGCGAAGTTCTGATTTTTTTTGGGAAATTATACCATCCAACAAGAATCCCCTGCCTGGGGAAAAAAAACTTTGACAAGTACATTGGTTGGCTCTTTGGCCGTTAATAAAAATCGTGAATTCGTTCAGCTGTAAAATTGGAAATATGAAAAATGATAATAAATATGGGAGGCCCAATGACATGGAAACAGATTACATTTTCATCCAAGCCCTGCTGCGTGGCTTTATGGGTGTGCGTAATGATGATGGGGAAACGGAGGGGCTTCTGGGCATGGGGGACCAAGAGAAATTTGGCAAAAAGGCAGAAATGATTTGGCACCAGGTTTGCGAGTAAAACGTAACGATCTTCAAGGGCAAAATGTTTATGAATAAATGAACAAGAGCGAATGCAACAGTTTCCGAATATTGGATCAATCCGCGAGGATGAATTTGGCCGAATTTGTCACTGGGTTTCTCCATCGTGTCTGGGCATAATCTCATCGATGGGTCGCGTAGTACGCGCAGCTATCGGGGCACAGCATGCACAACCGGCCGTTTATTCTGCCGAGAAGAGTTTATGTCATCTCTCTCGTTGGCTCGTCCGTCTAAGCGTAGACTAACGAGAAGGAAGATGAACGCTGGGGGAGAGGGCTTGGAGTTGCTCTTGGCGTGATTCATCCCACTCAATTCCCGGAGCTTAGTGAATACAGTGCCGGCGACAGAACGAGACAAAATCTCTCCCCGTGCTCTCCTCCAAGCCCCGAATCAATTGTCCATTGTCCACTCTTTCGCGAAGGTCCCTTCGGTCGTCAAACGCATTTAATCGAAACGATCGAACATGTGTCATATATATGTCTCTGCTCATATACAGATACTGAGAGGGCTGTATGAGTACATTTATTATGTATCTATTGGCAGAATGGATTGACGTTGTCTCTGTATCGAGAACTTGAAACGTATGCACGTTTGAGGTAGCGATATATTTTCTTATTTGAGCGAGAGCGTATGATTCTTGATGATGCATTTCGGAGTTAATCGTCGGCCTTCGAGTCTCAATGTCATTTGACGCGATTTTTTCATCGTTCGAACGCAGGGAAATTCTATTTTTTATTGAGCAATGCTTCTTCTTTGCTCGTGCATGTTTGACGAGTGCATTTTTTCTTTGAGTTAAAAAATTGGCTAAAAAGTGTTTGTTTCTGAACGCGAACCTGTTCAACTCGAATCACTGTTTAACTCTGGGTCTGGGAGACCCGAGCGTTCGTGCACTTGAAAAATTCTTATTTCCAAATACAAACAAAAAAAAAGGAACAAATTTATGCTGGGCAGGGGGATGAGTAAAAAATCATCCGGGTCTCACTGACCCATGGATAATGGAACGGACAGGGTTATTTTATCGGTTTCTCAAATCGAACGAACAATTCATGGTAAAAATATTTTTCCCTGAAGCTCAACGAAATATTTTTATTAAAAATTTTTTTTTTTTCTCGCTTTATTATTGCGTTCTCAATAGGTTCTTGATTCGATCGGTATGCCTTTCAAGGCCAAGATGATTCCGGCCGTATAATCATTTCTACGAATAATATTCGTTCCGTTAATAATTCCGATTGTTTAATTATCGCATTGGGGGCCGCATGTGTAGAGGAAAGAGAATGGAGAAGAAGAAATCGATTGCATTCGATTTAAAAAAATTGATTCCAATGGCGATTGATTAACTTTTTTGAACCCTCCCGCTCCGTGGGAGGTCTCCGTCTGATTCCTCTCGCGCTCTCTTTCTCTCTCATCCTCCAGCTCCTTCTCGCATTCCTGTCTCGCCGATAATAATTTCGGTTTCGCGGGCCTTAAAACGATGCAACTCGGCGAGATCTACCGTTCACATGACTCTTGAACCTTTGACGGATTCTTATTAATGCGATCCTCATTATTCCGATCGCTCGAGCTGTGCCCCCACGGACTCAGGGAGTCCAATTTTTTTTTTTCTCTCAAATTACAAATCTTTGGCAGTTTTTTGAATTTTTAAGAAAAAATCAAAATGAAAGTGACGTTATTTTTTTTGGATATTTGTAAATTTAATAAAAATTTCCTCATTTTGACGATTTTTTCGACTTTTTTTTTGGAAAATTAATAGTTTTAGGGAGCGAGATGGATCATCGTGGACGCGTGCCACGAGACCCGTGACGAAAAACTCAAACAGTCCCCAGCGTCGCGTTCAGCCTTGTTCTTTGAGTAACGTTTTTCTTTTCTTGACGCCCCTCTCCCAGTTTTTGCCTTTTCTCCCCCGTACACGTGAGTGTATTGTCCAAGAAAGTTTCACGCTTCTCCAGCCACCGGTTATGAGCCTCAACAGCGTCTGCGCTTCGAGATGTTTGTGGGAAAATAAAAGAGGAGGATAAATGTGGTCGGAATTTACGAAATTGTGGATGATGAAAAATATACGCGAGTGTGTCGCTATCGAATGGCGATGGCGAGTCGTACGAGCCATAAATTTCAATGCAGCTGCATCGCCCGCTCACCTTTTCCTTCATCCTCCTCCTCCTCCTCCTCCTCCTCCTCCTGCATCCCAAAATTTCTATGTCTCTATACAGTTTTATAGACTCACCACGATGACCAATCTAGAGATAAAATTCTATGGCATCTCTGACCAATCGAACGGTCTATTGAATCCTCAGGTTTGTAAATTATCGAGCAAATTAGCTACGCCACATCCCTGTTGAATAAGAAGCGTTCGCGACTCTGAGGGTCCAGCTTGCCCTCCAGTCGTCCATGCTCTCGATCCAAATTTCCCATAAGAACCATTTTCCCAATCGCCGCTAAGCTCCCATCGTTGGAATCCAACGAAATTCGTTTTTTTTTCTTTACGAATTTTATTCTTTTATTTTTTTTATTTCATTTTCACAATTTATTAATTTTTTTACATTATTTTTATCAATTATTTTATTCATTCATTAGTGTTAATAATTCGTTGTCCAATTATTTTTTCTTACTATGCCACGTTCCATAAGAGACGACCTTGTTTTGAGGGCTTTTTTTTTCTCTCGTTCTCTCGATCGTACGAAAAACGTCGTTGATGATTATTTTATAATTCCCAAAATACATTCTTTTTGTTCTGGGGAACAAGATTTTCATGGAAGCTCCGGGACCGGAGCTTTTACGGGATTAACGTTGTGAGTAATTCGTCGCAATTATTAAGGCCCTGCTTGCCTGCGGTCATGAACGGTGTATGGAAAAAAACGTTGGACAGATGTTGATGGAGAACGAACACGACAACGACAGATTAAGATATAATACCACGTCTTTTTCGTATTTGTAGACTCTTTATTCGAGCCAAGAGGTTTTTATAGATTCCGTGAGTTTAACAATTATCTTAATTGTAATTAGCCAATGTGTAGCAATTTACGAAACTAGTTCTCACGATAAATCTTTCAATTTTTCTTTTTACTACTTTCGCCTAAAAAGTTAATCGTCTCGATCTGAAATGAATTGCTGCTGGAAAGGGAGTGGCTTCTCTCTCCCAAGACACTCAATGTTGCTTCTACATTTTTTAACTTTTTCTATTTTCAATTGATTTTTGAATAATTAAAAAAAAAACAAAAATTTCTTCAACAATATTTCGTCAAGACAATGAAACGATTTTTTTTTGGAATCCAAAGACAAAATCGATGGGAAAAATGTAATGGTTTTTAGAATTGAACAAAGAATTTTTTTAAAAATCTTTTTTTTCATTCCAAACGTCATTTTTTTGGGTCCACGTAAATTTGTATATTTTGGCAAAATATTGGGATCACCCAGGGATTCGGCAACGTCTCAATTTTAAATAAATGATAGAAAAATATTGTCGGTCCTTGGTCGTTTACTAATTAGAGGGATAATCATTGAGACGTAGGAAAATAAAATAAAAATAAAAGGCAGAAAAGACAGACGCTGTGGCTCGTGCTAGTCTCTCGTCTCGTATCGTCTCGTGGGGCGGCTCTGCCGCAACAACAAGTTGCAACCACCTGGTGGTCGGCGGAAATGGCAGCAGCGCCACACAAGCGACGCTCTCGTGGTCTCCAGGTGCTCGACACCATTAGCCCCTCCTCTCACCTTCGCCACTGCCTCATTACCTTCACAGAACTACGACTCTTATATACTTGTCAAATTTTTATAACACTCAATCGCTCGTTTCTCCTTTTCCCAATCCAACTCGATATTAAAAATTGACATTTTAATTATCATTTTAATTTGATTGAAAAAATCAAAATTTCAACTTAATTCTATTAAAATGAAAATAAAATTTAAATTTCATTTTTATTTCAAATTTTAGTTAATATAATGAATTAAAATTTTTCCAGCCGATATTATTATCTTAAATATAAATAAATATATTATAATAAATAGAGAAATAAAAAAATTAATTGGTGAATAAATAAATAAATAAATTTGGTCGATTTTCAAGGATGCACGATTATTGTGGAATATGTTTTAAGGAGAATTCAGTTATTTCAAGGATAAGACTGGAGATTCCTCGACGGCGTAAATTTGTATAAAAAAAACAAATGGTGCAGATGGTAAGGCGCGGGAGGGTAAAACGGCAGAAAAGTGGCTTTCGCGAAAGGGAAGATGCGAAGGTTTGAGGAAAATAAGGATGAGGAGGAGGAGGAAAGGAGGCGAGGGTCGAAAAAAATGTAAAGGGTGATTGTGTCGGGTGATGCGATGGAGGTAGTGGTAGAACGTTGGTAACCCGGCAAGTCTGGCGGAGCTTCAGACACCGAGCATCGATTCGCTAGGACGATGGCTTTGCGGGGAATCGGAGAGGGCGGCAGTCGCGACAGCGGCGCTACTGCTGCGGTGCTTTTGCTTATAAGCACCCGCGACTGTGCGACCTCCATCGTCGTCGTCGTTGTCGTCTTTTCCTTCACCAAATCCAACCCTATTGCATCTTTTATTTCAATTCTTTATAGCCCCACCCCATCCTTTCCCATTTATACATCCAATCATCCCACTCGATCGACACATTTCTTCCAGAGGCTCGCACCAAGACTGACTCCAGCCTCTCGACTCGCTTATCCTTGAAAAGAAATGAAATGTTTTTTTTTTTTAATAAAAATTTTGAAAAATGCCTTAAAAAATCGCAGAAATAAAATCTCTGTCGAAAAACTGGAGCAACTGATTAGAATGCAAGGAAATATTGGCAACGATTAAAATAACATTATTTGCATCGTTGGAATGCAACAAAATTCCTTTTCTTTAAGTTTAATTTAATTTATAATTTATTATAAATTATGAAAAAGATAAATTCATTCGATTTAGATAAAAATGTAATTGTGATGATGGAACGATCAGTTTTGCACCCGGAAAAATGTCTCGGCTCGAATAATTTGGACAATTTGAAAAATGAAATAAATCGTTGATAAAAAGTAATATTTTATTTTTCAGCATTCCCAATCGCGACAAGATTTCTAATCCGAGAGGAAAAAGAAAAAAATTGGTCGCTCAAGACTGCAACGTTGGAATGCAACGATTTTTTGATTATAAATTTCTCATTTACAGTTTTTGACGTTTTGGAAATGAAATTTAGCCACGAACTGGGGGACTTGGTGCCAAAGTCGATCCAGGTCCCTTAATCGTCTCAGGGACTTTTCTCGAGAGACTAAAAAATATTTTCGATCGGCCTGACTCTGTAAGATGCACCAAAAAATGGTCTAAATTGCATCGAGGCTCATGGACCGAGGCCTCGACTCAGTGATGGCCAGAAAAATCAAGTTCCTGGCTCCGGCGATAGTGACAAACGTTTGATTGGCCAGAATCAAGTGAATAGGAAGAAAAATTGAGAGCCAACGATCGGAAAAATGATGCCAGGTCGCCGGACGTGACCTCGATCTCAAAATTCATTTGGCAAACTCGAGTCCCCGGTGAAAAAAAAAAAAAAGTTTGCGGTTCTCCGAAGGGTCGAGGCTCGTCGAGGATTAGAGTAACACAAATTTTTCGATCTAGGGACTCGGCAAATGAAAAAGTGGAAAAAATCGTGGCGGCATGGGAAAGAGAGTGAGAAAAAAAATTGGCGAATGTGTTGGGGTTCGGTGGTCGTGGCATACACGGATGGTTTACATTAGAGAAGGGAATAGATGGATTGATGGTCGGGTGGGTGGTTGGTCGGTGGCGTACGCGGCGGCCTAGAGAGACGGCGAGAGAGGGAGGGAGGGAGGGAGAGGAGGGAGGAGAACAGAGCAGGAAGAGAGGGAGAAAGTGAGCGAGTCTGGCCCCGCAAGCAGCAGCGGCGTGCGTGCGTGTGTGGCGCGGCGTAACGGCGTGCTCCCCTCGCACGGTTCAGTAGTCAGAGTCTTGCGAGGGGCGCCAGTCTTCGACGAGCTCTCGGCCGAGGTCGAGCATCATCGACGTTTATACATGCGGTCGCTTAAATATTATTTTCCAAAAAATACCACTCGCGATCTAAATAATTGAAAATTTGAGTAAAAAAAAATAAATTTCATAATAATAATAATAAAACGGAATAAAAATGAGAAAATGGCCGAATAATCGTTTGTTAGGAATTTTTGATGGGAGAAAAAAATGAGAAAATATTGAAAAGCAGAGAGGAGGCAACGGAGATATATCGAGACACGAGGAGGAATTAATTCGCGGGAGAAAAAAAAGGTCGCACCGCGGCCGCGGGGACGTTTCTTTCTGGTTCGTTCGCGTTGCCGCAGTGATATCGGCGAGGAGCCCCGAACTGGGCAACCCCAGTGGTTCGTATACGGAGCGAGGCAGCCAGAGAGAGAGAGAGAGAGAGAGCGAGCGAGGCCGGCAGAGTGGTTGGATCGACAGGGCGCCCAAAGGGCCAAATCGTGGAGCGAGCACCACCGGAGGGTGGATCGGGCTTGGTTTTTGCGGGGAATTGGATCGGCGATGTTCGAACGGCCCCCGAGGAGGACTAACGGCGAGGAGCATTAAAATCCGTCAACTTGAGCTATCCTCATCGGTCGTTTTGCTTTCGGAGACTCGGAGACTCATTACGAGACGCTAATTATCATGAGAAAGGGTGCAATGACTCTGAGGCTTCGCTGAGGGTCTGGCGCGTGTGTTTTGGACTCACCAGTGGCCACTTTGCCGGCATTGAGTTATCTCAATCCACCCTGCCCTCCTTGTTTGCCTTCTTCATCCCTCCTTTTGGGTCTTTCTGGCTCAGTCAGTCACTCGGAACTGTTTAGAGGGTGTCCGTGGGGGCGGTGGGGGGGGGGTGGGGGGAGGGGGGGGGGGGTTCCGCGGAACGAGAAGTTGGTGATCAAGGCTCTTGGCGGTTGGCCGCGGAGCCCGAAAGCTCTCGCGCGTCCACGCAAACTTGAGCGGCTTCCTGCAAAGACTTTGTGGCTGAATGTCGGGCTCTCGCCGGTCGGAGGATCGCACCACAGCCCCTTGAAACTTTGGAGGCGAGCTCCGGAGGCGCGTGCCACGATTTTTTGGCGGCGGTTTTAACGCCGTTACGGCATAACGGCTAACGGACCGACCGTGGCTCGTATAGGCGTGTGCGGACAAGTGTGCGGCTCCCCGAACTTGGCAAAACGATCGAACGAGCCTCTGGCGTTCATTTTTCTGGATTTTATGAAAAAAATGGAAAAAAAATAAAATAACGACGAGCAAGTGTATTTGTGCCTCTCGCTGTGTGTTTTTTCTATATGTGCGCGCGTGTCTGTGTGCCGAGGCTCTATCGCCATCCCCGTCTCTCTAACGGCCAACCAGACGGGTTTGCGGTCCGCGGCTCCCGTTAGAGGGTTTCTTACGCTCGGTTCCCTCCCCTCGACGTCAGTCATTCAACGCAGTCGTTGCCGTCAACTGGCATCGTTCTCTCGCGACCCTTTTTTTTTTTCCTCCGCCGCCCCTTCTCGTCGCTTGAAAAATCGCGTAAATCGCTTTTTATCTTGGCGAACATTGTGTGCACGACCGAAAGCTCTGGATCGTCGAATAAACGGGGTTACGGGATAAGCGTGGAATTTTAAATGAAAATTTTCACTACGTCGGTGTGCAGTGCCTTGGATTTGTGAACGAAAGAAAATTGGATCGAGAGAGATCGCGAGGGAAATCGAGGGGAACGAAACAACAACAACAAAAAACGGATAAATCAACGAATGAGTTTGAACATTTTTTCAGAGGCCTCGAGAAAAATTGAAGAAAAATGAAAATGCCAACGAATTTGGTCTCGTGAATTGAATCCCTCATCCCCACCGGTTATTTCCGGTTATTCCGAGAAAGGCTCAAGAAAGCAGCCAACGAAGAAGAAGGAGAAAGAAAAAGGGGAAAAAACCTGATCGCGGTGATGACTCGGATCAAGCAATTGACATTGCGGCGATCGTTTAGCGAGAGTTACGACGAGGCCAACAGTTTAACGTTTAAAAAACGCTGACGAGAGGAGTCCTCGGTGGTTACGATTCAGGCCATGAGCGGCCCGACAAGTCTTCAGAGGGCTGCCCCGAGTTGCTGTCTAAATCATCCCTCCTCGAGTCATCATTTTCACTATCGGCCTCGTCCTCCTCATTCTCATCGTCATCGTCATCGTCGCAACCTTTATCATTATACGAACAACGAGTCGGTCGTCGAGGAGAAAGAGGAGGAGGAGGGGGAGGAGGAGGAGGAGGAGGAGGAGCACGAGGAGCCTCTCCTTTCCGATGAGGCGTGTCGAGAGACCAACCCGAGATTGTCCTCTTTGGAACGGGAACACGACGAGCCCCTCGCGGTTACTCGACATCGCGGACCACCGGCCGATCACCTCCGAATCGATAACCAACACAACAAACACCCTATTTTTATGCAACACCATAAAATCGACCAAACACCATCGCGCTTCTATCCTGATAAGAATCCCCCAACGTGCCGGATCGACATCAAACATTACAACTCTAAAAGGCCCACATTTGTCAATCGACCCATCATTGATATCGATACCCCCAAGGGAATCCAACTTACCAATCACCGCAATAAACTCTTTTGGCTTTTTGACTTTTACCATGTCTTAACGAGGCCACATCGACCATACCATCATACACTTCGTACACATTATGGAGGACAACGCCGCTTTGCTTCGAATATATTTCTACTCGCTACTGCCGGCGCTCTTCTCGCCCTCGCCATCGTCGCCCCACCCGGTAAGATTTTTTTCCACAAATTCCTCCTTTTTCATTTTTTTTCTTTTTCATTCATTTTTATTCAATTCATTGAAATTAATTAATTTTTTATTATTATTTCATCATTAATAATGATGATGAAAACATAATGAATAATAATTAAATTATTCATTGATTTTTAATGAATTCATTCAAATTTTTATTGGAAAAAAAAATTTAATTTTGTGATTAAATTAATTAATGGCCAGTTTTATTTTATCGGAGTTTGAGAATTTTCGATTCGAGATCGAAATATACGTTGGGACCTTCGATCCAACTATTTTTCACTCAATAGATCGTGTTCAGATTGATGCTCAATTGATTGGCAGTTTATCGAGAGAAGATTTAACAGTCAGAGGTTAAACTACATTGTAAAGCTGCACGATTCATTCGTCCAGTTGTTATCGACGTTGCTAAAGTTTTCATCGTCGGCATGCAATAAAATTCTGCTTTTTTTTTTATATTAAGATTCTTATTCGTGTCTGATCAGGACGACAAGAGGATTTTTTTGTTTGAGGATCCAAAATGAAAATCGGGACGAAAATTGTCGTGATTTTGGAAATTGAAGGAAAAATTAATAAGGGAACGAATTTTTAATTGAGATGCAATGGAATTCTGTTTTTTTTTTATTGAGATTCTGATCAAATATTTGGCCAGGACAATGAAAGGAAAATCGGTCGGAAAATTGTTATATTTTTCATTGGAATGCAACGAAATTTTGTTTTTTAATTGAAATTGTAATAATTTATTCGGTCACGAGGATAAAACGATATTTTTTAAGGATCCAAGATAAAAATGGGGACGAAAATTTGGAGGATTTTTGAAATTGAAGAAAAAATAAGAGGAAAAATGAATTTTTTGGTGGGCTTCGCAGTTATTTAGTGAGATTGGCTATCAGTGAGTGCCGTTTCTTTGGTTGGGGTCGATCTCCTCGCAGGCTTTTGCACATTGGCTTATTCCGATGATTTTTTCATATGCTCGACATTTGCCACCCACAGTAGCTCAAAGAGCTCATGTCAGTTGGATTATTTACTACGTTTCGAGTCTCAAATGTTAGATGTCACAGAGCAAAAGCACTAAGCAGAGCCTTGTTTTTTTTTTTTAATTGGAGAAAAAAAATGACGACCCACGTGAGTGTAAAGATATATGAGGCTCCGAGCGGTTGAGTCACTCGATGTGAATTACGTATGGGGAGGAGATGAATGGAAAGTAAAACTGGAAAAATGTCGGGCTCAGAAGAATTATTATTCGAAAAATTTTGTCTCACGAGAGTTCGCAACGTTGGGGGTCTAAAAAAATTGCTTTTTTTTTTCAAACTTGAAAACCACGAGATTTTTTATTGCCCTGATGAATGATCGAATGAGAATTTCACGAAAAATGGGCATTCAAAATTCGGAATTGTACATTTTTCCTGATTTTTGTAATTTCCTTGATTTCCATTGCTCAATTTTTGGAATAAACTAATTTCGAAATATCGCGAGAGCAAGAAATCGAGTTCCCTAGGCCACATTGGCTCTTTATGGAGATGGAGAGAAGAAAAAAACGGAGGAATAGTCTCCAGACGATCGGTGGTAATTGGGAGCCAGTGGCAAGCGACATTCGTAGCCCAAAGTTTCGGAATTGTTCCCATCTGTTCATCAGGCACGGCGTTACCCACGCGGCCGGAGATCACCACGTGGAATTATTTTTTTAAGCCATTGTTGCTTAGATCTCTGCCTCTGACTTTTCGACCCTTTTTCCTCCTCCTAGAGCCTCGCTAATTCAATTCCCAAATCCAACATTCTCCATTTTCCCTCGCACAGCATCTTTTCACGTTTGCCAATCAAATTTTCAAAAATCACCCCTATTTTTCGTTTTTTACTGCCCGAAACCCAAGCTTTTTTCTCAATCTCAATAAAGCTCAAGAAATTTAACCTCCTTAATCAGCAAATTTTATTATTCTCGATACAAAACTATCTCGCGTCTCGTTATTACAAGTGAAACGTACGAGAGAGAGAAATTCATTGATTCATTGATTTAAAAAATATGGAAAAAATAGAGAATTAAATTTGAAAAACATGTAAAATTCAATAAAATACAATAAAATTCAACAAAATCAAATAAAATAAAAATAAAATAAAATTCGATAAAATAATGAAAAAAAAGTAAATGAAATGAAAAAGGGAGGAAGAGCGAGATTGCTGCGAATGTTGTACATCGAGTTGGTGGAGAAAGATGGAAAAACGTACGTAGACGTGGTTAGTGGTTGATTGTGTAATAAAAGGGCGTAAGTAGGAGTGAGAAATGAGTAAATAAAGGTGGTTGGAAGGCTTTATGTATTTAAAAATGGGGATACTCGAAATGTTTGGAATCGCAGACACTGGCGAGTCGCGCCCACGCACCTATTTAGTTCCACGAGAAAACGTATTATTTATCTCGATGTCTCAGGATGTCGCGCGGTCCCGGACGCCCGCTGCCAACTCAACCGACCAGTCACAAGTGTTTCCGTATGTGTTTAGTGTGTACGTTTCGTCCATTTTTCACACTTGGCCTTTTATATTACACACAAGAGATACTCAGAATATATAGAAACTTTATAAACCCTCGTCTGTGCTCCTCTCGTTCTCTCGGGTAGACGGAAAGTCCCGTCTCGCACGTACAAGACACAAAATATATCTCAGAGCTATACATAGCGAACCTATAGACCACACATTTCGAAGATGCGTTCACCAATCGCACTTTTCGATATTCGATCCGTCTGTGGATTACGATCGTCTCGTTTGACTCATTTTTTTTTTTTTTTTTTTTTTTTTTTTTTTTTTTTTTTTTTTTTTTTTTTCTTTTTTTTTTTTTTTTTTTTTTTTTTTTCCATTTTTTTGTTTTTCCCCGCCTCGTTTACGACGTCTCGTGAGAATTTAATCCGAAACTCATTGTATAATTTTGTGCCATTTCGCCGCGAATATTTGCGGCTCAAAAACGCTTGCAAATATTTTTCCATCGCAATTATTTGTTTTGTTTTTCTTTGTTTTTCCAACATTTTTCCTCCAATTTTAACACTCGAGCCAAATTCGAATCTTCTTTTAATTCACTCGCAACGAAAACATATTTGGCACGAGGATCTCCCTACTCTCCGGCATTCTTCTTTGTTCCTCATCCGCTAACGAGAATTTAATATCCTGTCAAATTCTCGCTTTATCGTTTCTCTCATCTACACGAATTTCACGATAAATCAACAATTATTCAAACATTCTTGACGCCATTTTATTCAATTTTGTTTATTTATCGATCTGGAGAATCGATTTTTTTTGAGCTCGAACTCGTTCCCATCGACCTTCAGATTTTCACTAAATTAAATCATTATTTTTGTTATTATTTCGTCGTAATTAAGAGCCAAGAAAATTTGGGCTCGTTTTAATGACGAATTTCACTTATTCGTGGAGTGTTTTTTTCTTTCAAGTGAAAATTAAAAATCTGCGATGCGAATTGGCCCTTTCCCTTGAGGCCTCGAGAGGCCATGAATTACGTATGGCAATAAATCGTGCACGTAGCGGAGTGAATTACGGATCCAAAGTTTGCTCTCGCTAAGGCAAAATAAAAGAAATGGAAAAAATGAGAAAAAAATGAAAAAAGTCATTTGACGTCCCACGCTTATTTACTTTTATTTATATCCCACCCTCCGCCAATGCCGGACACTTGGGGGATATATTTATTATTATTCAACTTTGCCAGTCTACCGTTGCCGGCTGCCAAGAGTATTTTTCGCGCGTTCGCTCGCGCTCGACTCGCCGTTGCCGGCTTTCAAAAGCCGGCTCTCCTCTTTCGCTCCATCTCTTTCATCTTCGACAAAACACCACACGTTTATTCATATTGCATTATCGCTTAACCACTTTCTCATTGTTCGCACTCTCTCCCATTAAATCTCATGCTTTTACACACTTTTTAATCCAACCCGACTAATTGCTTTTTTCTTTTTAACTGACGATCCTCCGGACCGAGAGATGTTCGAGTCTCCATCGTTGGAAAACGATGAAATTCCATTTTTTATCGAATTTCTTATTTAATTTTTGATCGGGACAATAAAACGATGTTTTTTGAGAATCCGAACGAAAAATCGGGCCGAAAATTGTCATGATTTTTGAAATTGGACAAAATATTAATAGACAAATGATTTTTTATTGGGATGCAACGAAATTCCGTTTTTTGTTGTTGTTGAGATTTCGATCCATTAATTGGTCCGGACAATAAAACGATTTTTTTTTAAGAATCCGGATACAAAATCGGTTGTAAAATTGTCATGGTTTGAAAATTGAACGAATTATTAATGGGAAAAGTATTTTTTCGAAAAATATTCATTTGCAATAACAAAAACTCTCGGCCTGAGGATTCAGGACAAAAATAACAAAAAAAAAGAAAAATGGGACTGTCCCTGGTGCATCGAATTGTGCATAGAGAGTCGCACGTTATTCTGGGTGGACGTGGATCAGGATTTTAGAATGGAGAGTGAAAATTCTGGCTGCGTCGAAAGATTTTCAATCGGCCAGAAATATTACTCTGGTTTTTCCACAAGCGAGTGCGCGTGTGTGTTTTTTCTAACGATGTCTCAGGATCGAGCGCTACGTGTGTCCGGAATTGTCGCTGTTTGGCATTGTTTTTTTTTTTTTCTTCTCATTTTCTATCGTTTGGCTCGGACGGCGGAATCAAATATTTGAGCAAATGACGTCCGTACTCACGTGATCACAACTTTCCAATGCGTGGAGCTGAAAAAAAAATGCGAAAAAACTAAAAAAATTGAATTATCGATTTTCAGCCAAAAAAAAAAATGGAAATTCCACCCACAAAATGGCGAAAAATATTCCGAAGAATATTAGTCGCGATTTCTATTAAGAGTCAGAGCCACGAGGGGCGACGGGGGGATCAAGAGTCACCAGAGACT
>JAPYYS010000978.1:0-50890 GCA_030522525.1 Campopleginae sp. 14b
TAGGGTTCGAAATAGGCCGAGCACTGGTTGCCAACCGTCGGCGGCTAATACTGTGCCAGAAGTTGGCCATGTTGTTAGCATTGGCAATACTTTCAAGGGGAGTCGCTTAATTACTACGAAGTATAAATAAAGTTGTCATTTCGCTAATACATCGCGACATTATTTTCTTGTCTTTGTCTCGAATGATCGTAAATATTGAATGGAGAATTATATGACGGTGGAAGGATACGAAAGCCATTGTGTAGGTTGTTGTTGGATGTTTTTTCCCTCTCGTTGTGTCCATCGCCTCGTTATTTTCTCGTAATTGATTTTTCTATTGCTCCACATGTTATCTTATGCTTCGGAAAATTCATTTGCACCGAACGTGTTCGTCATCCGCTTAGTTGATAATTATCGCAGCCTGTTGCTCTTTTGACCGGAAATATCCTCAAGATGGAGCTGTTACGGGTACGTGATCATTTCGAAACTTGTGCAAGATGAGACGTGAGAAAAAATGGAAAAAAAAGTGATAACGAAAGTAATCGAGGAAAAGAGAGATAGAAAATGGATAAGAGTCCCTTTGTAAATGGAAGAAAAGTTGATAAAAAACTTGATTGGAACTTTGTTGTTTTGAGAGCATCGAAAAAGAGCGAAGAAATGATGACTGGATGAATGGGCAAAAAGGGAGGCAGAAGGGCCGAATTCTCGGCTAAATTAGAAATCTCGAGAAGGATGTTAATAACGTTTAGGACTAATCATGGCCCTTGAAGGTAATTCGTTTGGCATGCAAATGCTGTGTATAAGAAAATAAAATGCTTTGGGTGTAAATGATATAGAATAATGAGTTTGGGATTAGGATTTGTTGGGATCCTCAGGGATTTGAATCCGTGAAATCCCTTGCACCGACTATTTTTTGTCAGAATCTCGGAAGTAATGAGTTGCTAGCTCGTGATAGTTTAAAAATGTAAGTAAATTTTTAGTTTGATGTACACGTTAGAGCCGCGCAAGCTCGGTACGTATAGAGCCGCCGACATGTACGTCTATACGTCGCGTGGTCAACCTTTGCTCTCTCTTACTCTCGTTCGCTCTGCGTCCCTCTGTATCTATCGGGCTATCGAGCTTCCCGATTGGCTGGGAGCTCCCTGACGTAAGTTGTTTGATCGGCCAATGAGAGAGCCCGGTGTGACGGCGTCAGAGGAGAGAAACCCGACGTCGCGACGCCGGCAACGCGACGCGAACGAGTCTTCGGCCAACAACGAGTTTCAACGGATTTAAAGGCCGGGGTGGGAGGCAGCTCAAACAGAATTGGTGTGTCTTTGCTCTCTTCGTCTCTGTCTCTGTATGAGCGGCACTCAACCCGAACCCTAACCTACAATTGTAGTGAAAAAAAAAAAAAAAAAAACACCGGCTGGTTGCGGAAAAAAAAGTAGAAAAAAGCGAAAGAGGAAGAAAGAAAAACGAGAGGTTTGGAGTATTTGCGTTGGGTGGGAAGGAGATCGAAAAAAAACGGCGAATTTTGAAGGATTTGCTTTGCCGCAGTTGAAACTCCTTAATTGTTGTTATTTTTATTATTGCAAGGCAATAACAAGAGGCAGCAGCATTATCCGAGGGAGAACGACCAAGACCTTTCTGCATTGAAGCAAAGCCAGTTCGAGCCAGGCGACACTAGTGCTTATTTCAATATATCTTTAACGCTCCCCCTCCTTTCTGCTCCTTTTGAGCTTCCCTTGGCGCTCTCCCCTACCCCACGTTTTCTCGAACCCCCTCCTTTCCTGCTGAACTGTATCGTCGACGGAGCGTGTTGCCGAAAAGCTCGTCAAGCTGTAAGATACAGAGTGCTCGAGCCAGAGGGAGGAGGGAGATAGAGAGCGAGAAAAGGAGAGAGACATCGAGATAGAAAATTGTGTTGAGCGCGAGGCGCAACAGCAGCGCCACACCGGCTAATCCCTTGCTTTATAGTTCACTATCGTCGTCGTCGTCGTCGCCGTCGGTAGTCGTCATCACGGCTGACTCGTCGACGCACACGTGAAATTTATTATTTTAAGAAACAACCCAAAAACGTATATACAATCCTCCGCATATATATATATATACATATCAATAGAAAAGAAAAAAAAAAAGAAAGAAAGATAAACCGCATACACACGCAACAACGCATGCGCCATTTAAACCGTTGAATAATCGTTTGTGCGCGCTTTTTCGCCAGTCGCGCGCGCATCCCCCTAGTCTCTCTTTCTTTCAATTATAAACGCTCCCGAACACGCGGCGTTTTAATTGGAGAAATAAAATACATCATTCGAACTCTCGCAACAAACGCGATCGGCTCGTTTACCACTTTCAAAATACTCCAAATAAATCCATTTATAATAACGCCCACTCCGTGTAACGACGATTTTTAAAATGATTTTTCAATCAAGTTCGACGACGAGGTGGTAAGGAAACCCAGTGCCAATCAACGAAGGATTTATACGAAGGACTTGCAAATCATCAAGAACAATTGTTTATTCGTAAATAAAATGATTATAGCTTAATTAATTAAATAATCAAGTGAAAAGTGATCTCATCCATGAAATATACATCCTGAAGAAAATATCTCATGTGCACGTGCCAATAATAAACATTCAAATACACATGTACACGCGGAGCTTCGATTTTTCGTAACCTCAACGAAAATTCAACACTTTTTGTTTTTTCCCCATTTCGTCAGGCGTATGTTTTTTTTTTAATCCAACGAGATATCGCAAAACTTCACCGTCGATGTTCGTTGTACTATTGTTATCGTTGTGCCGATACGCGAAAGAGAAAAAAAAAGAAGCGTGCGTGTTTTATCCGAGTGTTTGTACAGACTTTTTTTGAATAATGAGGCACTGAGTTAACTACTTTTTTATAATTAACGAAAAGTGTCGACTGCTGCGTAAAATTGTATACACATGAATCGCCGATTTATTTTTGAGAATCGCTCGATCCGTTAAGAGTGAAAAATCTTGGAAATCTCGAAAAAAAACAAAAAAAAAAACAAATCACGAAAGTCTCGTGAAAAAACTGAAAATACTGAACGTAAGATCCGATTCTTTTTTTCTCTCACGTTCAAGTGTACTTTTTACCCTTTGTCGGGGCTTGCGGGATGGGGGTGGTTGAGACACCCGACACGTGCGCGCAATGACGTAGATCGGTGAAAAACGGAAGAAACGTCCTTTCTTTGAAATTTTTATTATTATTATTGTTTTTTTTTTTTTTTCGTTATCCTTTGCTTCATGGCATGAAGTGAAAAACCGACACCGTCCCCCCACACTCCGACCAACATATGTGTACGCACGAGGTGATTTTTACGGAACGCGTGTGCGTCGATAAATATATTTAAAATAATGCGAGTATCGTGAATTTCGTCGATATACTACGTGAAATTTCGTTCAGCAAGACTGGCAACATCGCGAGACTAAAAACACAAAAATATTAACTTATTTTTATTTTCCTCGATTGGCCTTCACTTTGTACATTTGTGCAACGCATTCTCACGGATTTCGGTGCACCACGGAGAATCTCAATATTATTTTAATATTCTGTTCTCATAATTGAGCTTACTAAGATAAGGGCAACACTCATTTGCCAATAGACACAGATCGGTGAGTTTTTTTCCGCTATAACTTCTCTCTCGCTCTTACTCTATCATTCTCTTCCCTTAACTCCGAGAATCTCCCGCACCTACCCGCATATTTTTCTTACTCTTATCAGCCACGTGTTTCTATTAACTGATTATACTCCGAAAAAATGAAATTAATTAAGATTATCGTGAACTTGCGTGCCGCGCGACAAACGTATTTATTTTTTTCCCTCTCTGCCCCGTAGTATCGAATACAATTGTGCGTTCATTATTATTATCGTTTGATACGATCTCCATCGATCGCTTTCAATGAATTTCTATCAAAACATAACACTGTTTTCGTATTTTTGGGCAATTAATATTCCATTTTTATATCACACGAATTTTACTCATTTTATTCTTTTCTTTTTCTTTTTTCGGATCCAAGTATTGCCATTTTTTTTTTTTGGCTCATGTTCGCCACTCTTCGTCTCTCGCTCGATCTCTTTTGTTGCCGATTTCTCGTGGTATCGGTCCCGCTCTATCGGTGAATTCGTTTACGCGAACCTCTCGAACGTTTACCGGCGCGCAACGCGATACAACATCGGTCGGCTGTATGGACTCCGATGTACGGACATGTACGGGGTGGTCGCTGACCCGCCCTCCATGTTTGCTCTTCTATAATAGACCGAATTCGATCGCCAACCCTCTATACTTTTCCTCAGCATTCACATCGTTCCCTCTCTCTCTCTCTCTTTCTCTCTCTACTTTATACACTATCAACTCGCGACTATACATGTGCCATTCCACGTGAAACGATCGACGTAACTTGTATACAAAGAATCGGTAGTCTCCGACCTCGCGCGATCGTAAATATTGTCACTTAATAAAAACCCGGAAAAAGTACACGAGCATCGATAGAAATTCTGTATTTTGTGCTAGAACTAAAAAAAAAACATACGGAAATTTTGTTTTCATTCATCGAAAACGCTCCGAGAGTCCGAATGGAACTTTCTCGTAAAATTCCATGAAATTTCATGGAAACGACACATTGCGGCTGTACATTGTGGCGATAGGCTCTAGAAAAATCTAACGCGGACGAAAAACCATGAAGATCTACGCGCAATAGATAGTGCTCCAAGGTTTTGGCTTTTTCCGGCGCTTTCTCTCACCATGACCTCTCCCACCAATTTTATTCGAAAATTACACTCGATTTTGATGAAAAAATGACTTTCTCGATTAATCGAAGCAGAAGAATCGTTTTATATTTCCATTTGCGTATTCATCCAGTTGCATCCAACTCTGATACAGTTTTCGTAGAGAATTAACGAATCATTGAATTTCTAGAGTGAATGAAAATTCAAGGAATTACTCGAAATTGAAAATGTTGAGGTAAAACGATGTATTTGTTTGTTTGCACTAAATAAGTACACACACGTATATTTACATGTGTGTACAAACTTCACTGGCCTGCTCGTATGAAACATATTCGCATTGACGTCTGTCAGACAATCCCCATGTATAGATAATATACGCGAGGTGCTTCATGCTAAAGCTCTGATCTCGAACGTGCACAGTAACCCACAGCATTTTCATTTATTAAAATAAATATAAAAAAACGTGTCGAGTGGTTCGAGGATTGTGTGAGCGAAGGACAAAGCAGCAAGAGGCTCGCGCATTTGTACGAAAATTGTCACATAGCTTAAGGGATGTCGTGGATATTCGGAATACGAAAAAAAATTTCAGCAAAACTTTGATTCGACTCGGAACAGCCTATACATAAGTACGAGCGCGAATGTCCAGGAGAACGGAATAATCGCTATCGTATTGGTTTTCCCTTCTTCCACCACAGAGCTACAATAACGTTTTTCTTTTTCTAGTTTTTTGCTGTTGTATTCATATCGATTTTATTTTGTTCATGAAGACAACATTTGTAATGTATAGGATTTTCATACGCGGCGTCGTACACAATTTTTATGAATAAAGTTTGGGTAGACGAGAGAATTAGCTCGATTCATTATTTCTGATGCTTCCATTGATGTCGCATTAATGAAAAACTATATTTAAACCCGTCAGCAAATAGACAGAAGAGACAGTTTAATATTCATTGAAATATCCTTTTCAAAATATTTATCTATATTTACGTACAAAAAATGTAACATCCCTTCTAAAAATATTCACAGCTTTTTACATGAATACAAATAAACACACGTACCCTCCTGATGGTTCAGATTAAATGTCTCGTCGTATTGTCTTTTCCATACATCGGCATCAAACTTTCACAACAGGAAATCCGGCCTGGATTATTACATTATTGGAAAAAAAAAAAAAAAAACACAGGTTTACGTCCATAACGGGGGGAGTTAAAAATTTATTAAAAAAAACAATTCAAACGACAAAAAAACGAAATAACCTATCAGAAGGACACGTTAAAAAGGAATAATTTTGTTCATATTATTTCCACGTCGTAGATAGGTCATGAAATATATGACAATACATTATTCATCATCGTCAATGAATAATAAATAAAGTCAGTACGTCGAGCCTCTAAATGATAAATAAAATATGATAAAAATTGTGGAAAATTTGACAATTGCCAAAAGATTACGAAATTAATCTTCGGCACGATATTTTTTCGATAAATAAATTTCGAAATAATTGTGTCCGAATTTCAACGAAAACGACTCGCGATCAAGAGCTCGAATCTATTTAGTTTTTTTCGCTGCGCGATAATTTTGAGGTTTTTTTTAAAAAATAAACAAATTTCGTGGATTACGTTTTTTCGAATTAAATGGAATGATTGACGCTTTTTATGCACGGCACGGACGAATGCCGGAAGTGAGCGTAGAATCGAAGATTTCGCGATCGAAAGACCTCAAGACCAAACACACCATACGACCCAAATAGTATCGTGACCCCGCACAGTTTCATCAGGTACATCGATCGTTCAGATAATTCTTGTCTTATGTATGTTACAACACACATATGTAATCAATATATACGCGGACCACTACTTATGCAACAAACTTTGGCCTCGAAAAGCAAAATAATATGCGAAGGTCGTGCGAGCAATTGAGTGATGACTGTCTCACGCGACGTGTAGGCTTTAAAGTGAAATTCTGTAAACACTCAAAAACGGTCGATCCGAAATGCTAATGTAGTGATTCTGAGGGATAAGAATTTTACGAAAATAATATCTGAATGGAAATTACTTGAAAAATCGTTCAAACGGTTCGTCAACGAGCGCGTTATTATTTAAGTGGAAAAAGCTTGAAGCTTTTTTAATTAAAGTGAAAAATGTTACTCCGATTTTATGATAAATATTTTAGAATTCCGAAAATTAGGCGAAAAAAAAAAAAACAAATTTTTATACTCGAGACTCATTCTTGCGACATATTTCCGAGCCTTAACATTGATCGAGGAAGAAGAAGAAAAATATTGATGGAGTTGGGATCGAGGTTTGTGTATAAAAACGTCGAAACTCCACAGGGAGAGAGAGAGGGAGCGTTGACGAGGCAGTAACGTAGCCCGATCATCGACCAATTGCCAAACCTGTGAAGCTCGAAAGAGCGACGATCATAAAGGTTTGTTCCCTCCGTTTGCACTGCTACGTGACGTCCCAATCCTCCAGGTTGGAATAAACGCCATTCCCATCAATTTTCATCTCTCATGAAAGTCAAACGTACATGCCGTCATTCTCGATCGACCCTTTTTGAGCGTTCAGTCCGATACGAACCTTTACACACCTGGAAATCGTCAAATCTCGACGAAAGCATTTAGCAACGAATCAATGTCCAGAATGGAGTTGAAAAATATAAAAATGCATTTACTTCTATCCCTCGAACATAACGATGGCCCTTTATCTTGAAATTCTACAATCTATGACTTTGAATTCTCGACTAAGGTTTCAAATTACCTCAATTTTCGTTTAACATTAAATTACTTTCAGTGTTGGTCACTGAAAGTCATTAAAACAATCGGGAAAGAAGTGAAAATTATGAGAAACGTAGATGATAAATAAAATGGAAATCACCATGGGATGTCATGATAGCTAATTACCAGGTCGTCGGTTTCTCCTCCTTAATCACGTATTCAATGATTTCTAGAAGAATTGTCGTTAAAATTGGAGTAGGTCAGTATTAAAAAGTGCTCGATGATAATGTTCTCGAAAAATAACGAAAAAAATGTGTGATTTCTTTTCGTTTCGAAGTAACGAGGCATTTCCATATTTGCCTCTGTGTATAATGTACGTATTAAGTTGAGATTAAAGGGTGGGGTAAAGAGGGTTAGTTTGTCGCTTCACCTTTTCTCTCGGCCCGTTAGAATTATGTACGTGCGTCGATAAGACGCTCGAGCATCATCATCAGCATCCACCGCGAGAGAGCTCTCGGTCCAGTCACCCGTGTTTGAATTAAAAGTCGATACACACTGGCTCTTTTTTTCTTTTTTTCTTTTTTTTTTTTCATGAACGACCACACACTCTCTCGCCCCTTCGTTTTTGCCTCACTGTCACTTCGTTCCTTTCCCTCCGTTCGTCGTCCTTTGGAATGTAAAAGGGAACAAAAACAAAGAGAGAAAAAGATAAAAAGTTGAGAATCGGAGGAATCTCGTCTTCTGAGTATTCAATTTTCTGAAACTGATGATCAAACTTTAAAAATGAGAGCCATCGATCATTGACCGATTAAATTTCTGTTCATTAGCACAAAATCGTTCCATGTTAATTAATGATCAATGAAATCCCATTGAGAATAATTAAATATTACGAGAAACCATTTTTATTATCGATATGCCCGATGGAGTCACCGAATCGAATCGGAAAATCTATAAAAATGGGAAATTTCATCCTCGATCAACGATCAACACGATTCCGCTGATTCTTCAATCGAAAATTCATTCATTTCGTTATATTTTATTCCGACCCACTTACAAAGCTCAAATTCACATTTTCACGGTTTTAATATATTCGTGAGACCGTACACCATGAAGATAATACGGAAAATATAAGCAAATCGAGCTCTTGGCTGTTTGTACTCTTCCTAAAAAGTTTGAAGAGACATTTTCGCTCGCAAACCACATACCTCGTTATACGCACTTCTAGAACATACAAACACCGTGCGATCTTATGTTGATCGAGCTTATCGATGTCTTTGAGTACACATCGAGTAATAGAGAAAAATTGATCGATAGATTGTCAAGCGTCCAAACGAGCCGAGGAGTGCTCGAAGTGCGATCATTTTTTTAATTCATTCGATCTTATAGACGCGATGGTCAATTATTCATGGGGTAAAAAAATGGAGCCTTTATAATTAGGAGACTTATAAAAAAAGTCATAATTCCTTGGATTTGTCTCGCGCGTCAGCACATCCTTCAACTTTTCTTTATCTTCTCGCGACGAGCTTCTTCTCTCTGTTGCTTTTTTTCTCTCTGCAATTCGTCGCAACCTCCGAGAGGTATCGATTCTCAATTCCGAGAGATTCGATGCTCGCATAACTCGCAAACGAGATGTTCTTCTCTCGGGCATGTATCTTCTATGTATGAGGGATACACTTGGTTTTAGAGCGTTTCGTTATACCTCGGAAATAATTACGTAGACACTGGAGACGTGTGGCTCGAGTTACTTTGGCTTGAATTATCAAGCTCGAAAGACCAACGTAACGCGTCAGATAACTCCAGCTCTTGGTCAAACGGTCGATTTCTATATTCATGTAACAAAGAGCATCGTTGCTCTTATTTTTCGAAAAGTTAATGGTCGAAAGAGCCAGCATGTTGCTTTGTAATTATTCACGTAGACTCCGTTCCATCTTGAATTGGAAAATATTCTCGGGACGGATGAAATGATACATTTTTTAGCCAGCACTGTCCTCGATTTTTAGTGGCACGATGTGACGTTTAATCGATTTTATCGACACGACTGCAGCCTGCAAAATTCATAGTGAAATTGCGGCGTGAGAAATCTGTAAATAATTAGTCATCAACCCGAATGAATAAACCGGGGTATTTATAAAATAATGTTCGATCCTTTTACAGCGATTAAAACGATAGTCGTTGAAATTGGAACGCATAAAAATATAAATCCTCTATTTTATTGGCATTTTTGAAAATCATTCATGACTCATGAGCTGTTAAAAGTTTTTTACATTTATTTATAACAAACAACAATGCCCATGTTTGAAAGAAAAATCAATAAAGTATTAATGAAATTTGGAAAAATTATGTGTTTCAGTGTTTTTTAACATTCCACCGAAATATTCGAGAGAGCTTCGAGACTGCACGGAAATAAGGAAGATAAAATGGGTCGAAAGAAGATACAAATATCGCGCATCACCGACGAGCGAAATCGTCAGGTGACGTTCAACAAGAGGAAATTCGGGGTTATGAAAAAGGCTTACGAACTGTCGGTACTGTGCGATTGCGAAATAGCTCTAATCATATTCAGTTCGAGCAACAAGCTATATCAATACGCGAGCACCGACATGGACAAAGTTCTTTTAAAGTATACCGAGTATAACGAACCTCACGAGTCTCTCACCAATAAAAACATCATCGAGGTGAGTTGAGTTATCCGCAATATGGAAATTATCGTATATTTAATTAATTAGGATTAAAAGTAATGATCGCATCCCATCAACGAATTTCTTCTCATCAGCCGCTGTTTTTTTTTCTTTTTTTTTTTTACACATATGCAAAGATTAGTTTTTATAACAAATACGAATGTAAACAATGCATATTCTTGACTAACTCGAAATTGGCCCCGTTACGTTTTCTTTGTTATTTCGCAAATGCAAAATTAACATGCATGAAAAGAGTGAAGGTTGAGTGCCCTCGGGCGGTGTGGTCACGTGAACCTGTCTGCTGACACTTGCAGGCGCTCAACAAGAAGGAGCATAAGGGTGCCATGTCACCGGAGAGCCCGGAGCCCGACGCTAACGATTACAATCTAACTCCCCGTACTGAGGCTAAGTACACGAAAATTGACGAGGAATTCCAAATGATGATGCAAAGAAATCAGCACAACGGATCGAGGGTAAGCAACAATTAAAATTTCTACCAAAAATCACGTTATCTTCGTTTTAATTGACAAAACTTATAGAAATACCGATTTCGACAATACACAAGAAAATAATAAAATTGGAGTTGAATAACGTTGTGTATATTTTCACAGGGTATGGCTCAATCCAATTATACACTACCCGTGACAGTTCCGGTGAACAATTATGGAGAATCGCTTCTCGGATCTAGTCCCCAAATGGCGCACACCAGCATCTCTCCACGGCCGTCCTCTTCTGAAACTGATTCAGGTATTGGGGAGAAAAAGAAAAATTGAAGAATTTATAAATCGTGCAAATATTTTCGAGTCAATATTATTAATTTTTTTTCCATTGAAATTCCTATTTTTTCCTCTCGATTTATATTTTGGAATGTTATCTCATTCATTCTTGAGATTAGCTTCCGTCGAACCTCGAATGACACATTCATCATGTTATTTTTGTTTTCACTTTTATTTGGACTTATCGAGAAAGAGAGAGAGAGAGAGAGAGAGAGAGAGAGGGAGATAAGATTTGGTCATCAATGAATTGTTATCGTTCATTAATGTGGTATTTGCTTTTTTCCGTAGTTTATCCACCAGGAGGAATGTTGGAAATGAGCAACGGATATCCACCATCAGCATCGCCACTGGGTGGCTCACCGAGTCCTGGACCATCTCCTGCTCTCGGGGTTGCCGGTGGCGGTGGGCATAAAGGCCCGAATTCATCGCGTCACTCACCACAACCACCACCGCCTCCTCATCCGCACAGATCCAATCTACGAGTCGTTATACCCGCACCACTGACACAACCGCTCTCTGAAGATACTAATTATGACGTGAGCTCCACAACGATAAATTATCACAATGATTATCAATTCCCTGTTTGATCGAAAGGTTAAATATATTTTTTATCCATCTCAGGGTGGTCACGGACAAAGCGCTCTGAACACACCGGTCGTCGCGTTACAAACACCGTCTGTCGCCGCTGGTTATTCCAGTTTTGGTCCAACAGACTATTCCTCGGATCTCGGTAGTCTAACATGGTCTCATCAAAGGTACGTTGACGATTTGTCAATGTACTCGGCCGCCACAATGTCGAATATCAGGTAAATGGAAAAAAAGAAAAAAAAAAAGTCTATAAAACAAAATAATAGATACACAATTTTCTAGTCAGTCGAAAAAAAAAAAAAAATCACAGTTGACAAAAAAATGGGAAAATTCTGGATACTGAATGAAAATATTGAAAATGTTACAGTAGCCTTCCTCACCTGGCAGTATCCAGCAGTACACCGCCACCGTCCACGTCCCCATTGCCGGTAAAAATAAAAAGCGAGCCGATAAGTCCTCCGCGTGATCCTCACGGTGGTAACGGAATAACGAACGTAGGGCCTGGTTCATCGAGTAGTCTTCACCATACGAATTTAAGTGTGGGCCAATCGTCCAGTAGTATTGTCGCATCCTCGCTGCACGTATCGCACACGGTACCACAAACGTTGAATTTAATATCGAGCAGACCAACGAGTAATCCGCCGCCATCGCATTCGGGCAGTATTACACCGACAAATTTGCCATCGCCTGGCGGTGGTGGTTCGAGTGGTGGAGTCGTTAATTCTGGTGACATGAGAACGAGTCACGGGGGTGCAGGCAATAATTCCGATTACGAGAATGGACCTTTGATGAAACGCACGAGAATCACCGAAGGCTGGTCAAATTAATCAACGCAACGGCCATTTTTCCTTTGCGTATCTCTCGTTGTTGATGCTGCAAAGACAAAGGAATTAAAATCTCTCGCCAGGACGTAACAACGAGTTGATCATCGTGATGAAGACGCTTTTCAATTGGAAATCGGGATTTCAATCGGTTTCACGACTTTTTTCAGTCGATCATGCCCAGTGGAATGAAACAAAACAAAAATACATATACATATACATATATGAATAAATAATTGTATGTATATATACATGTATACGTATTGAGGAAGGAAGAAAATTCATTTATACCATGAATTGAAGGCTTAGAGTGGAAAAAAAGCAAAGGATATAAGCAGAACATTTGTTTGATGAAAATAACGCGGTGCCATAATGTTGAAACTTTATATATATATATATACACAAATATATATGTATATATATATATCGTGTATATAATAGGAGGTGTTGTTTGTATATATATGTCGGAAGTTCATAATGATTTTGTTTTCGATGAGGCACGGGTGCAATCGAACTTGCCGCGATAATCGAGCAAACATAATATGATGTCGAATAAGATATTAAAAGAAAAACAAAAATAATAATTATCTATGTTATATACGTATAAATGAAAAGGATAAAAATGAGAACGTAAATGAAACTGACGAACGATTATAAAACGTTGAATCGACCATCTTACATGTACGTCTACATATATTTCTATGTCAGCATTAACATGTATTAATGTAACTGGAAGTGGTGAGAGGTTTTCATACAGAAAAAACAAAGACACACAGTCAAGTAAGGGAGGCGAAAAAATGAAAAGTGAGATTTGCACACTTACGGAGTTAACAAGAGCGAATGACCTCAGCAGCATAATCCGTTGATTATAACTTTACCTCATTCGATCGATCGAGACTCCTGAATAATCGTTTCACAGAGTCAAGTCACACAATGTTTCGTCTCGCCAATTCGTCAATGTCGAATAATCCGGATCTAATCTTTGATGAGCAATCGATCTAGTCATTAGAAAGGAAAAAAAAAAAGAAAGAAAAATTATAACTAAATTAGTTTACAGTTCGAGTGCAACTCGAATTAATTAGACGAACCATATTTTTTTCTCTCCTTATTATAACTTTGTTTTCCATCTCTCGTTCCTTTTATTTTCTTTTCTTCGCTATTATTCGTTCTCTTTTTTGTTCGAGCCAATTTTTCGAAAGGCGCATCAAATTCAAACAAACAAAACAACACGAAAAGTCTCTCGCGCTTGACGTTTACACTTTCGACCACGAATCCCATCGAGTGGAGTTACGCCCTTTTCTCATCGTTTCAACCATTATCCCTGTATTGTTTTTTCTTTTTCTTATCAAATAAAATCTGCGCTTATACATTTTAACCAACGACTAAAATCCTTGCCGTTCAAACGGCTTTGCAATAAACTTGGATTCCTTTTTCTTTCATCATTTACACTAAACTTTTCAGTCGTTTTCTTATTTTCGTTTCGCAATAGATAGAAACATTTTTTCTTATACGTGTGTGTGTGTGTGTGTGTTCTTCGTTATCTTTATTAACGGAGAATAAACGATTAAAATATATATTATTAATGAGTGAGTTGCATTAACGGTCTATGTCTGCTGGCGCGATCAAGTTATCGGATGGAAAGATTTTTCGAAGAAAACTTCAGATTCTATTGGCCATGTCCTAAGGATGCAAAATTATAACACGCTCTCTGAGAGCTTGTGCGAAATTAATATATTGAGAAAATACATTTCTATACATATATATGGATATGTACACACATATGTATATATATAAATATTGAATATTATAGACGAAATAGAGGGTCACACATTTACGCGTCGATTAGTGAAACGGAGATTATAAAGGTTGATAGAAATTCACGTATATATTTATTATACACAGTCCGGCGAGAATAGCAATTTGGGGAGAATGTTTACTATCGAATTTTCGATTAATAACCAACAAGCAAGAACGCGCGCACGAAAAATGCATTAAATTTCAATGATCGATACGCTCGACGTCTATCAACGTCATCCGGAATCATTACAACACAATAATTATAGGAATAATAATACTAATAGTAAGAATTACACCGATAAGTTTATTTGTATCGTTCTTCGATCGAAGATGCCGGTTATCAATCCTATGGACAAAAGAAAGAGGAAACTCAGTCACCGGATGTTTGGGCTTTTGTGTCATGGATTCCCATCGTAACAAAATTACACGATCGATAGCGTTGGCTTTCCGCTCTTCCGAGAATCATGGAAAATACAGAAATTCAAAGCATCAACTCTCAGTTTATCTTCAATCAATTTTTCAAGGCCGTGCTATGGAAACACTCATTTTTAAAACAATTCAAAAAGTTCGGATGCGTGAGAATCCAAAAAATCCGGTGGCGAGCATGATCCGCAATTCTACCTGAATATAGATTTGTATGCGTACACGCATATATACACATTTTTCACCAGCATTTTGCACGTTTGATATGATAAAAAAAAAGAAACATTATTAAGAGCATTGAATAACGAAAAACAAATAGAAAAAATGGCGAAAGTTAGAAACACGCGACTGCAGTAGCTCGAAGCAGAAACAAAAACCATTAAGGAAATGCACAATGTCACAGATATATTTATGTCAATAACGTCTGAAACAAATTTACAAGTATCTTTACATTGCGAGGAAGAAAAAACTTGGACATCTCTGTTGATATTTTCCGGAAAGAAAATTGGGAAAATGAGGAGAAAAAAAAGCTCGATTACGAGATGATTTAACTTTACGAACGCGTTTCAATCGATCGAAATCATTGATGAGTCTTTACGAATACATGTGTATATGTAAATATATATTTGTACACACATATTTGTGCACCTCCGAAGGCGAAGAGGATCGAAAAGAAAATCAGTCATTACGAAACCTGTTAGCTATGTAAAGCACAAATAACTCACATACACACACGTACACACAAAATTTGCATTAACAAAATGGTCATTTCTCAATTCCGAGATGGGATTTTCCTTCTTTTTCTTTGGTCGAAGGGTCGACTCTCGTAATGTTTCCCTAAAAACGGGATTTAATGTTCAAAGGAGATGCATATATGTATGTTCGTTGAATTAATGTATTTTAACGTATCCTCGATGGACTACACAGGTAACAGAAAAAATAGTGCCTGGCACCGTTTTGTGGCCCTCCTCTTATAAAGTTAATGAAGGAACGAGAAAACAATGAAACTAATGTGGCAACGCTCGCTCTTGGAACGATATTTTTCTTAGCTCGTGTTTCCCACGATCTCTCGAATCAATTTTAATTGACTAAGGAAACGAGCTAGAAAAAGAAAGGACGAAAGAATAATATTTAAAATGGCGATCTTTGCCCTCGTGCGTAGGTCGAGATTTTTAAATCATCACAAAGTGCAATCTTTTAGGGTCGAGACAATTTTTAAATTGAACGAAACAAACGAATTTGGAGGATGAGAGAGTGGGAGAGAGATAATTACAGACAAAGTCACAGGAGTATGAAGAAATTGTTATTTTTCATAACGAAAAAATGAAATTTGATATATCGATGAAAACAAAGTATATCGTCGCCCGTAGTTACTCAAAGCCTCTTAATTGATATAAAAATAAAGAAATAAAAATAGTTGATTGAATTCGATGGATAAATTATTGATAATTATTTTGACAAAACAAACGAAACAACGCCAGCAGTTAAATGTATGACGTTTGAAACGTGTTCAGGTTCGGTCGAATTGACGAAGAAATACCTTTGGCCTTTGAAAAACGAAACAGAGACAATTTTTTAACCGCTTGAACTTGAACCAAAATGCCCACGAAAAATGCCTTTGACTTTCGAAGATTGAGAAAAAAAAACTTTCTAACACAAAAGGAGAGAACAACTCATTTCGGCTAATCAATTTAACAATCTCCCGTACTTATAACTTGCATTCGTTTCTCACGAAACAATGATAAACGAGTCAAGATTATTTTTCTTATCGTTGAAACTGGACGCACACACACAGGCACGAAATATTACAAGATAAAGAAACAACATTGTACCAACGAGTAGTAAGAATTGAATTTAGTAAACCGTTCAACTCAGGAATGAAAAACGTAAATGTGCAAGGAGGATAAACCGAATTCACGCGAATGCACAGTGCACTTTCGAGGGTACAGTTTTAACGTTGGTTACGCAACTCGCTCCATCATGAAAATACAATATAGTGATATAGAATTAAGAAACTATACGTGAATGAAGAATATATATAAAAAAAAACGAAAACGTGCATAAAAAAAAAAGAAACACTTTTCAAGTGTGCGGTAGTTAAAGGCTAAGTTTTACGTACATTACACATCAATCTATATTTTGTAATATGGACTACGTGTAGAAAAAAATAACATTGACGATGGCATGGCGATGAAGGACAGAAGGAAGGAGAACGAAAAAAAAAACAAGGATACAAAAAGTTGTTTGAAAAAAACGTAATTTGTTCGAAATGGAAAAGATTGAAAAATCTGTTCAGTTTCTAATGGCGTTGTTTTTACTCGAATGTACAGATTTTCTCGTGACTTTTTTCGTCGGAAGTAATACGGATTTTATTTTCATCGAAACAACGTACAGAACTCACTCGATTGAGGTTTTCTTTGGATATTAAATTGTCGATGATACACCCGGATAACAAAATATTATTTACACCAATGCGCAATTACGAAGGTTTGATAAATATTTTTGAAATATTAAATCACAGGGGCTGTTAAAGTTATTGGAATGCTGTGAATGACATGGACCATCTTTAACAAAAGGAGCTTTATATACTAGTAAATACTATTCAGATGAGAGGGAGAGAGAATCTATTGCATCTTTTGTAAAGTAATATACGATTTACAAAACGTAATCCGGAAAAAGTTGATATTGGCTTTCTAGAAAGAATCATTGCAAAATGAAAAGTTATATGTAAATATATGTGGAAAATTTCACGTCAACGCGAGACTTCATTGTTGGAGACATTTGTCGAAAAACGATTTGAATGTGTGAAAACATTCGAGGAGATTATTATAATTTTTCATGCAATCGATACGACGTATTTTTGGTACCTTTACACACGCTGGTACTCGAAATTAACTTTTTCACAAGTAATAACTTGTACACGTTCATTTTCTTTGGTCAGGAAAGAAATTCTACAAATTGGATGACTTAGTTGGCGTGCGAGGCTCCATATGTTAATCGACGAGAAGGAAGAAGAAAAAAAAGTAAGCGGGATAAAATAGAATTTAAAGAAACATGAATTGTAATGCACAGCACGGTTAAGAATCGGTGTAAAAGATTAGCAAAGGGAGATTAAAGATGTACGTACTAGCCACAACTGTTATCACTGCAGATAAACCGATAAAACATATTGAGAAGAATACAAGATTTAAATACTGGACATATCTTATAACGCCAACGTAGCGTCTCATGTATGAAAAGAAAACATGGACAAAATATATTTAAAAAATATATATATTGTCACACTAGCTGTTACTTACTGTTATCCAAGATGCATCTCAAGAAGCTCGTCGGTTTCAAGTTGGCTATTCTTTTGAGAAATATCCATATAGTATATGTATTTCGACAAGAAACGATTAATCTTGTAGAAAAGTTGTTACTGTAATATTTTTGCCCACGTTGCACAACCATCATCGTAAAAAAATATTGGAACGAACAAAACCTTGACAGAGATGAAACGAAATGATGGAAAATGAGTGATTAGAGCTGTCGAGTGACGAGATTTTTATTCTGTGAACGAAAATAATGATGATGAAAAGTAAACAAACAAAAACATTATTATCAACATATATTAAAATATTAGTGTGTTGTAACATTGTACCATTTATTTGTATAATAGAGATTATAACGAGTCGTTAAAAAATGGTTTCACGAGACAAACAGAGCGCGATTGAATGAGCCAGAGAGACAGGGAGAGAGAGAGAGTGATGCAGAAAACTACGAAATTAAGTGTGTTACGAATGATAATTATTTGCTAAAATTGTATTGTAAAATGTTAAAGACGAGCTTACATATGTTTAAAAGCGTAATTACGTAAAACACCCGGTACTTGAAAGTTTATTATAATGTTTGTTTATCAAGTGAAAAATCGTGCCGGAAAAATGGCTACGTATGTAAGTAACATGTGTAAAAAAAGCTGGAGAGATAAGAAAAGATAATCGGTAAGAAAAGGGAATAATTATGACGCAATCGATCATCGTAACGAAATGAACTGGTCGTAGAGTGTGGAACGCGTTTTGGGCTGAGCGAGCAGCAGAAACACGAAACTAATTCATATAGTGCCATCATAACATTTACATTACATAACATTTTAATTAAGAACAAAACGATAAGGAAAAAAAAATTGAAATAGAAGGTACGAATGCGGCGTATTTTGTTGTTTTGTTTTGTTTTAATAATTGAAAGAAAATAGTTGTTAGCCGACTAAATTGGACATATGTAGTTATGACCTTGAAGACGAAGCCTTTGTTTGTAAGCAGTTATCAAGTTTGACAACGTATAACCATACATATATATTCATATATATATATATGAAATGGGAGTGACACGGTCGGTTGATTTCCTGATAATGTACCAATCCATTGAATTTTATCGCGACTGACGAAAAGGCAAAGAAATAAATCATCCGATCAATCAACAATTGCACAAGTCAATGGGAATGCTGATTGAGTATTATTATAATATAATATATATATCGATTATATAATATATTATAATTTTTCATTGATTTTTCGTTCGATAAAACTAACAACGTATTATCTCATACGTGCGCGATTTTTTTTTAATTTCGTCAACTGTAAAGACACGTCGTGTTGACGTTGAGGATTTATTGTTATGTTGATAACGAAAAAGCACCTGATCGTAGTGACTCGTAATTTTGTGGAATCTCATGGAAGACAAAAAATAATAACCGGACCATCTTACGTACGGTACGTTTCATTTTGGTGCTCGATATGCTCTCCCTCCCTCATTCCCTCATCCCCCCATGTTTCCCCTTCTACGAATGAACGTTACGTTTTTATGAATTACCGATTCTATATGATAAAATGTACGATCATATATATATTGCCTATCGTCGGTCAGTAAGATTAATTAAACGAGAACTTAGCGTTTAATGATTGTTATTTGATAATGCTCTATGTACATCACACATATACGTTACATTAAGAAAAAATAAGACGAAGAACAAGAAAATAATAAAAAATGATAAACAAGAAATACATAAGAATTACAAGCGAACGACACGATACAACAGCAAAAACAACAACAAACTTGTAAACTCATCGCAATATGATTAATATTTCAGTGTATCAAGCATAATATGCGCTATAATTATCATATGATGTTGCCCATAGAATACATTTTACTTGGTTTTTATATTTAGCAGTTTACATTTTATTTTGTACGTTCGTCCAGCCTCGACCCACCCTCTCTTTATACACTTGAGTGCATCGTTTTGTTTCGTACCCAATGTGTTTACCGTCTCTTTCCTGAAAATCGAGCTTTCCAAACCCGTGGCCTCGCTAAAAGTGCATCTGACGTTTGTTTCCCTACTTTTGCAACATTTTCGTTTCGTCCTAAAAACTAAACAACGTGCTTTATTTTTTCCCCCTCTTTTTTTACTCATTTTTTTCCCTCGCAATGCTTTTAGCAAACAACGACAATTTTCCCTCATTATTACGAAATGCAATTGGCCATACGAACGTCAAATCTTACAAGCTTTAGAAAAACAAACGCGCGAAACGTCGGAACCGATATTCACGTCGATTGTAACGCTGACGGAGGCCGTTCCATGAGAATAATCAGACAATTGTGCAGAAGGATCATGACCCAAAATTATTATTCAAAAAAAAATGTTATCCTTCGAACTCTTTGAATAATTTTGCAGCCCTTGAAAAAATAAAATAAAATTGAAAGATCAGGGTAGGATTGAAAAAAAAACGATCGATCGCTCATGATTGTGCCGACTGAAAATGAATATAAAATTTGATCGACAGTGATCTTAATGTGGGAATAAAATATTTGGTCGTTTCGAGAAAAAATAAAAAGAGAATTGGTGTGATTACGGCCAAAATTTGCCATGGACTAAAAATAATAAAAATAAATACATATATTTCACGTTATCGTCGCTACAACGTCCATTAAGATTTACGAAAATGAGAATGTACCAGACTGCATTCTTCGAGATTCAAAGAGGAGAGCCCAATTTTTTATATTCGTAAGTTTTAACGTGATATAAACTTGTGGTACACCTAAACAAAATCTCAAGGAAAGTAGTAGAAAAAAAACACAAACGATTCGTACGACAGAGGGGAACAAAAGAATGAAACAAATTTTGTCTTACACGTGAACGAATGTACACACCCCGGTCCTTTTGGTAGAATCGCCTTAATATCACGTGCCTCGATTAATATTTAAACTGTTCACCTGCTTACCTGTATATTTAATTAGTCTATGTAATGGATCCGTGTAAAATCGACTTATTCTTTGTACTACTCTTGTAAATACATTCCAAAGAATTACTGTCCACCAATGTTCCACGTGTCTTTCTGTGTTTGCAATCCTCCAACAAGACTCACGTGTTGTTATTTTTTGTTTATCTTGAATGGAAATCCCAGCATGGTTTGCTTTCTCGTTTTGTTCGTGCTCATTTTTATCTTTTCCATCACGAATAGTCCAGTAGCTTGACCGATGTTTGAGCTGGCAGTCGATAAGACAGTTGATTCTGAAAATCTGGGACTTATCGGCAGCCGAATTCCCATAATCTCTAGAGACAGCTTACTCCGTGGAGGCCAGGCTTTTCAGAGAACTGAACAAATCCCACGATTATCGAAGGAATCGAGCAAAAAGACTGGCTGATAATCCGGCAATTTGCTTTGCCAACCGGAGGAATACTCTGTTCCAGTATCGAGCGTGTCATCGATGTGAATTCCAAAATGACGTAAATGAAACCTTAGAATAATCGAAGACTCTCCGGATTGCAAGACTGGAATTACTAGCAAAGTTTTCTTAACTTTTGGTAGGTAGACAAGTTTTATTGGAAAAATTAGCTTCGAGATTGCTCATTTTTGTTTTCCCCCCTCTCACACACTTGATTTTTTTTTCATTTTCATGCTTACAACGATACAGTGCAACGTTGCCGAAAAAAAAAGTTGAACGTACAAAATTTTCATGTATAAATATATTGTATTCAAACGAATTACACAAGTTACTCCTAATAGATATGAATCTTTTTCTTACTTCATATTCCGAAGTAGAAAATAGTCGGATAATGATAAAATAGTAAGTGACACCTTCGGACAGTCGGACTTCTGCTTCTTAGTGAATCGAGTGTCGAACCTTTTGGTCGGGACGAGTAAGAACGAGCGATTTTAAAAGATAACGAAAAATAATCATCCATGAGGCTGTAGTGGCAATGAATGGTTTTTATTCTCACTAGAAATGCTATAGGGATGTTTACAATATTAAAAAAGGATATTGTGTTTTGTTGTCCGTTACACCGTGCCAAAGCGGATGACACAATTACCATAAATGCACTTTCTCGTGGATATATATATATATTTTTGTTTGTTTTTTTTTCTCTTTTTTGATTTTCCCCTATCTCTTATTTCATAAATTAGAACACGTTACGTTTATACCGCAGGTGAAGAACTGATGGAAAACACAATGTCACGGAAGAATGATATTTTGCCTCAAGGCCAGTTTTGTCCATTCGGTGGAAAGGAAAAGCCGAAATATATATAAATATATATTTTTATTTGTTTTAACGCAGGTCGAGAAAAAATGAAAATGATAAGAAAAATAATAAGTTTGCGAAGATCTGTTTTCCGATGGAAATTATCGATCATCTCGTCCGCCTTTCCGACGATCCGTCTTGCCAGAGCATACCACGATTTCTCGTATACAATTTTCTTCTGTTCAAATCGTTTCATTTAAATAAACCGTCAATTCTCTTATTGTTAATTCACATGGAAAACTTTCATTGGAAATGTGCATCATTTTTGAAGGCTTTCTAATTTAATAGTCTGTGTAGAGACTCCGTTTTCACGAAAATAGAACTTGAAAACAGTTTCGTCTTCTTACTACATCGAAGGCTGACGATTTGACTTTAATAAAAAATAATCCTCATTTCGTTTGTATGAAGCATCTCGTACGGACACCGCAGACTCCTCGCGGGAAGGCTCTCATGGGCGAATCATTGAAAAAGCCCAGGTTATCGTGAATAATAATAAGTATAATTATAATATTTATTTGAGTTCAATTCAGACTCTTGCAGCTCGAGGTGATGGATCAGTCGGAATCCCGACGCTGTGACTGTGAGAGAAAGCTGAAATTTTCGAAATTGAAATTTTTCATGACCGGCTTTACAGATTTGAAAAAACATCCGACAGCAGATTTTTACCGTAGTCCTGCGTCCGCTGACGGGGTTTTTTTGTAATCAGTCAATCCATGAGGAAAAATTTCGATTTCAAAGATTCGAGGTGACTGATCCATCACCTTAAAACTCCGATAATTCTAATAAGCTTATTTAAAACTCTCTTTTTGTAGCATAAGCTTGTGTGTGTGTTTTTTTTGTTCTTCTTCCACTCGTTTTTTTCGTATTTTAATTATTATTATTTATTGGGTATCTCTCACATAATACGACAGCGTTCTTCACCGTTTGGATCACCCTGAAACAGAAAACGAATATTTAACAATTAGATCGACTTTCGGGATCGCCCTTTTCTCTCTTATTACCAGCCCAAGCATGCCTAGTTAATTGTTGGTGTTGTTTTTTTATAAATATTCGACATTATCGCCCCATGGATGTGCGTCGATGGATTCTTTGCTCGAAGAATATTAGTCACAATAATGAAAGCGGCGGTCCTTATTCCTATCGACGTTAATCACAATGTTTCGAAATATTTTCATTGCTTGGATCAAAGTTCACACGACTTAAAGCCTAATGCAGCGAACGACACAGTTTTACAAGAATTTTATGATCGATTTTAATGATTAGAGATCAAGTTATTCAATTATACAAACATTGCATCGTCAAATCGGATCCAGCCAATAACTTAGTCGAAGCGTGACCGAGATGCGTGTCAGAACAAAAAATTAGCGGATGACAAAAGCAATTATAGTGATTACTGTGATGGGCTAGTCAAACGAGTGCTCAATTCTCACGGTGAGTTCACGCCTAGTATCATGAACCAACCTAAGCCAGTAAAAAATGATTTTGTATCACAGCACTTTTCATTCTAACGTAGGAAAATATTTTCACAAATTTTGATAAAAGAAAATTCGTGTGTCGGAATCTTTCGATATCAATATTTTTCGGCGTCAACGAGACACGCTGTAATACAAATTCATCTTCGCTACGTTCGGAGTCGTCCCTAGAACTATAAACCCATTTTTTCTACCTTTAAACTCCAAACTCGAGTAAATATGTATCCCGCGAGTTTCGGGTTCGTAAAATCGTTTCAAAAGCAATAATCCGACTTATGAGTACATGAATCGTTTTGTTCTTTCATGCCAAAGAGGATGGTGGAAAAAAAAATCAATTTCGTCGAGGTTTAGTTCGTGGAAAATCGAGTTAAATACCTCGAAGTGTCAAAAGTAACTTAGGAACGTAATTCGAAGCTGACCCGGGGTAAATATCGACCCGGGTTTGTAGTTCTGAGGTAAAAATAGTCATAACGGAGTTGTAAAAGTTCAGCATTCGTTCGACTGCGTATCACAGTTAGTTATCTTATGGGAAATTGATTTTTTCTATTACTTGTGCAATGTTCAGATGTAGAGATTGTTAATGGAATAAAATAATCTAGTAATGAAATCTGAATGAATGAAAAGGCGAATGAACATCTGAGAGCTTGCGTGTACAACTTACATTGTCTTGCCCATCAGAGCCGTGCGCCCTCTTAATATGGGTAGAGATATGTTCTCTATGGAAAAGAATTGACAGTTGGAGAACCACTCGCGAATAAGCTTCAATTGGCATAACTTAACTCATATTTTTGAGTCCACTAAATCGGCAAGTTATGTACGAAAAATCTTGAATCATTTTGGAAATATTAATGGGGCTCACAATTGTTTTTTTTCCTTAATTTAAATGGTCACCGCAATAATTTTTATTATAATTTTCCGAAAGTTAGTTCGTACGTGCTACGGGGGAGTTTGATCTCATACCATGTTGCGTATCAAGTTAACAAGAAAATAAAAAATCCAAGTAATAATCTCAAGATTTTCGATTTTTGTCCTCACCTGCTGATGGTGCAATTCCTCCGATGATCTCAAGTTTTCTCTGTGTCGGGACAACGTCGTCGAAAGTTGTTGTCTTTTACGTTCCGAAGTTGCCATCTCCTGGAAACCGAATATAACAGAATTAGCACGGAAAACTTATGGGGAATACGGAATTCAGGTTTTTTTTCGTAGATACAAGGAAGAATTTAATTTTTTTTGCTTTAAATTATAAAAAAGTATTCACCTCTCCTTCGTTGTTGAGAAGAATAGTCGTCATATTGTCAGCAATAAACCATTTTTGTCCCTTCATGACGATGTTCGATGGCGGCTCATGAGTCGCCCCAATATCTGCTGACCAAACCATAATGTTTGCTCCTGCCTCGATTTTCACTGTTCTGTGAAACTTGAATACGGTCTCGAGTGCTCCGGCTTTGCGAATTATTTGCCAACCGCTGAGAACGATTTCCTGAGAGAATAAGACGGAAATGATTAAATAATAAGCAAAAATGAGTTTAGTTTGTCGAGGAAAAGAGCGAGAAGCTTTCTTCAATTCCATTTTATTTTTTTGTACACTTACCTTGTTCCCCTTGTTGGTCAATTTGACGTAACGTCCCTGGGCATCAACCTCGTTGATCTCAACGTCGCCTCGTGCTGTTCCCGACACTGAGTAGTCGCTCGTGCTGCGCTCTTCGCTCTCCTCGAGAAGAGTTCGCTTGCGTTTTCCACCCCGGATCGGCGTGTGGCGCGACGGTGTGCTTCGCGTTGTCATCGACGACATGGTAGAAGTCGGCGATTGCATCGGTGTGATGTTCAATCTGAATAAACGAGTTCAAAGTGAGATTTTGTGTTCGCAAAGTCGTCGACGTATTTTTTGTCGGATAAACGGAATATTTTCTTACCTTGCTTCTTCGGATTCGAGGAGTTTTCTGTAGGCAGCAATTTCGAGATCGAGAGCAACTTTGATGTCCATGAGATCCTGATATTCTTGCAACTGCTGAGCCATTTCGTCGCGCATACGAGCAAGTTCGGCCTCCAACGAAGCCAAACCTTCGGCGTGACGAGCTCTTTCGCCCTCTCGCAAATTTTCCAAATCCCTGGAAAAATGTATTATTTTTTTAATCAAACAACTTTTCTAATCACCGTGTTCTGTTTTCTTTGAATTTCCGAGATTCATATTATTGTCAAAAATATTCGATCAATGAAATCGCGAATTACCTGATGCGAGAGTTGAGTGCGTTGTTGCTAGCCTCTAGCTCATTGATGCGCTGATTGAGCTCGTCGATTCTGGTTCTCGTTTGACGAAGTTCCTCGACAGCGATGCTCGCCGCGCCGCTGTTTCGCTGAGCGTGCGAGGTCAAGTTTTTGATTTTGTTCTCATAAAGCATTTCGATCTCCTCGCGATTGACTCGCATTTGAGCTTCGTACTGATCTCGCAAATCTTGCAAAGATTGCTGGAGCTTCGCCTCGTATTGCTCAGCGAGACGGCCATCGATCTCCGATATTTCAACCTGCATAATAGAATCCTAAATCAACCCAAGTGTTGAATGTTCGGATTTTCACACATAATTAGTAATGAGCGATTTATTGTTTTTTTCCAAGACAGAATGAAGAGTGAGAAAGATTTTTAGTTTCGAGTTACTCAATCAAGAATGTAGTCGATTGAATTTTTTCTGTTTTGTCTGTTTTTTTTACGGATTTTTAATTTGATTACAAGCCATGGATGATTTTTGTGCTGACTCCGGAGCAAAACAATTATTAGAACCACACAAAAGCTGTTAAGACGAGGTGACTTTTTTTCAAATTTGTGGACACAAAAACGATGCAACGCACACAAAAAGACTTTTTTTTTTTAAATATAATTGTGGAGAGCGAAAGGGGAGAATGTAGAAATTCCCTTTATTTTAAGGCAGAAACAAACCTGACGTCTTGTACGAGTCTCAGAGAGTTCTTGCTGGTAAACTTGATCCTTGAAACTGATGTCTTCCTTGAGACTTTGAATATTATTTTCGAGATCGATGCGTTGGAGGGTTTCCTCCTCAAGGTGTTTCCGGGCATCGACCAAAAGTCCCTTCAACCTTTCAACTTCCTTTTCCAACTCTCGCTCCCTTTCCGCAAGCTTTTTCCTCTCGGCTTGCGACTGATTGTACTGAGACTGTAGATCTCCACAACGACTCTCGTAGACGCTCGAATTTCTCTCTGCGATTTGCAGGTCTTTGATCTTTTTGTCCAATCTGAAATTTGAAACCACGACGTTTTAGCTTGCGTAGAATAATTTACGGTAAAAATTAAGCACAAAGAAATGTTTGCATTCCAGTTATGCACGTTCAAGTGCATTTGTTTTTATTTCAAGGTGGAAGGCTCTCTATAAACTTGCACGAAGTTTTTTTTGAAATGTCGTGATTGTTGTGCCCTAAGGCAAGACCATGATTTCTACAGCAGGTCAAACAAATAAATTACTGGAATATAGAAATACATTTATCTACGTGCCTCAGGTTGAGTCTCGCGTGTCCTTGGCCTGAAACGTGGCGTATACTATTAGCGAGTCTTTCTTATCGACGGAGCGAGTAATTCGAAACGTTGAAAAAATTCGGCTCGTAGATTTGAGACTGCAAAACTATAGAGCGTGCGAAAAAGAACTTTGGAACTCGAAGCTCGAAAAAACGAGGATGAAAGTGTGACTCGAATACGACAAAACTCCGGGCATTTCGTCCGGGTTGTATGGGTGGCTTCGTGACGATCTATACATACACCAGAGCTGCTATTTCCAGCCATTCGAGCGACCCACATAGAGTATTTTTTTTATTCCTCGATATCAAACGTTTGCCTCGCGATTTTTTCTGTTTACGCTTTCACATGATGGTCGAAAAATATTGACAGATGCGCCGAATATGATTTCTTTTTGGAAACCAACGAGCATGTTGATTTTTTTTTCTGTTTGCAATAAAATCGAGCGGTGGTCTGAACAAAATTGTGCAGCCGATACAAGAAACGTTCACTCCCCAGATTGACGTGATCGATCTCCTAATTAAACGATTTTAGACACGACCAATCGAGGTTTTTTCGTAGTATCTCAGAATCGTCAATCATTCGTGTATTTTTCATTGATTCGAAAATTCGCTGATTCAATCAAATGCACATTTTAATCGATCGAAAAATAATGCTTGGAAATATGATCGTAAGAGTGTGCGCTACGCTCGTACGGGCTGATATTTGACGAAAAACGAAAGAGAGAAAAAGTGAGAGATGGATTGGTAGCACAAGCAAGATCAAGCGCTCAGTAGGGGAGATCGAGACGGTTAACGGCTTGCTTGGCATGTGCGGGCACAGAGATGAGTACACACCCTCATGATGAACTATTCCACATTACAATGTCAAGTTTGAAATATAATAATCACGTGTAAAGATGAGATTAGATAAGAAAAAATGGTGCGGTACGAATTCGAGTAAATTCCGATCGATAACGACGCTAACCTTGACACAATCAAGGATAGTTTTAGATACAATGTTTCTTCTTGTCTCAGAAGAAAGAGTAGAGGATCATAAAATGGGGAGTGCTCAATGAATTATTCCATATGTGTACTTTTTTCTTTGCGGTTGAATGTTGCAATCCTTTGTCGAGCTCTTTTGCACATATTTTCGAAAGGATGTAAATATATTCGACAACTCTACAAGGCCGAATATCTCCGCCGAACGAATCCTTACGTACGTCATTGCTTAACTCCAAGTTCCTTGCTTCCTCCTACCATTTCTCTTCGGGAAAGCACGCTCGAATAATGATGACCAAATCGCACAACGAGTAATGGGTTGACGTCACGAATTATTTGTGTCGCAGAATCATTCATCCACCACAGGCAGACAAAAAGCTGCTGCCATAGTTATTCTTTTTTTTTACATTTTAATCGATACGTTGATACGATATCGAGTGTACAGTCGAGTCCGCGAACACTTTTCTAACATTCTTCTCGGAGTCCCAATCAAATGACTTCCCCTTTAACTCATTGCATCCAGAAGAATTTCCATGCACGTTGAAGTTAGTACCGTCGGGATGCGACGAAAAATATTTCTTTTTGTCAACGATTTAAAAAATTTCAAAATCCTTCGAATTTTTCGCACAAAAGCCGATATTTTATCATCCAAAGGAGAAGAGAAATTCCAATTATTCCTCATAGTTTATAAAAAAGCAATCGAACCTCATATTTTCGAATTTTATTCCCATAAAGGGAAGGTAAAAAATTCGATGCTTTACTCAATCCCGTAAAATCAGCGTGGCCTCAAATGATAAGCATCAATAACCGAGATGTGAATACAGAGACTCGGAGTAGTCGAAGGACGTCTAGATTCTCTCTCTTCGTTATTTGCCCTTATCGAAAAATGGAGACATGGGATAATCATTCCCTGAAATAGATATGACCGGTCTGTGCTGCGGGTTCGCCTCTGAACACTATGGGTCACGTGATATAAACGGATATTCCATAGCAACTTTTATATTTCTGTATATTCTCGTGCTTATTTCAATTTTTTTTCCATGTTTGTACTAATTTTCGTTTTTTTTTTAGTCTGTCATCAAAAAATTTGTTGAATTTCTATGATCGTTGAATTTTACATCGTTGGAATGCAACGAATTGAATTAATTTATTCGATTGTTTTGAGAGCAGAGCCAAAAATTAAACTGCAAGGTCGCTCTGTGAAAATTTGAGCAAATGGAAAATGGAACGTCAAAAAATATTCAATGACAAAAATAAATAAAAATAGTGAATGGATAAAATATTTTTAATTGGACTCGAAAGATGCCAACTTCAATTTCGTGAACTTCTTTGATGTACTTGACGACGATCCACCGAGCAAGCGAGATTTTTTATTTCTCAATTATTATTCATGGTGTAAAGAGGAAATGGAGATGGAGAAACAAGAGCGAAAAGCTTTTTGGCGTTTTGTGTAGAGCGCACGTGTTGCCGGCTCGCGACATATGTTACCGGTAGATGGACCAATGTCGACGTTGCTTATGTTTTTTTCTAGCGACTTTGGAGGCTCATAGGATCGTGGAAATTTGAGGAAAAGTGATAAAGAGTTGGGTACGGTTTGAGTAAAAATAACCTTCGGGGGATTAATCGTTTGTAGAAGAGTCCAATACTTTTGGATAAGTTAGTACAACTTCGGGTTGGGGCTGACATCATCAACGTATCGTAAGCGTGACGCAATTCTTCCTCGGCGCGCTATGGTGTCGCCCCCTGCACCGTTTAATGGCAAACTGGAGAAAAAAAAAGTTTCTCGCGCGCCCGCGTCTCTTTTGTATACACGGCGAAGCGTTGTGTGCATACGCCCGCGTCCCGAACTATTAGCATGTGTGCTAAGTCCCGTGGCTCAGAATCAATGAAGGTCCACGCTCGACACGACTCGTCGACTTTTTGGGAGCCCCAAATACTATGCATAACCCGAAACCAGTATCCATGGCATTTCCTCTATTTATTCCCTCGATATTCCCCATGAATATTCCTCTGAGCCATAGATACCGAATGGAAATTTTATTTGACCGACTCCTCCGAGTTTCCTTATAACCGTAAAACGATGTTCGGATTAGACAGGCAGGTAAATCGCGGCCATTTTCGTCAGAAGAACTTCAAGTTCCATAATGAGGCTCCGGTCAGGGATTTACAAATTTCAATAGTCCCCATCCAATAAAAAGCTGAAAATTCCCCCACAATCCACGTGGTTTATTGCCCATGGGGACTATATCCCGAAAAACAATTCATCGACGACTCAACCTTCTTTACGACCGTCTTTTCTTTTCATTCAATACTCCCATGGACAGAAACACATAATTAAACTTAATGTTCGAGTGCTCGCATACACCTGGAGGGTTCAGCGATTCAAATTTTTGTCACAATTAAGAGAAACTACAATGGCAGCTTATCTTGCTCATTTCCATTGATGGAAGTTTGGGTTTCCACTCTCCACGACTTGCTTCGTCATAAAATAAACGAAGAATTCTTGAAAAGATACATTTTGTCGGTATTCAAAATATTATTCGAGTTCACCCCATTTTCCACAGCTGCAGGAATTCGTAAGCCCTTGGAAAATGGATCAGATCCTCGAAAACTATTTTTTTAATGATTTTTCAACAAAAAAGGCACGCGGAAGATTTCAAGCGACGCCAGAATGATAGTTTTTTTCAGTTTGGCCGAAAGGCATGAAGAATAAAGTCAGATCCATGAAAAGCAACGAAATGACGTCACTTTTTACGAAATGCTTGCACGTATCTTGTGCCTCGTCACCACTATATATATAAATGTGGGACAAGATTTTAACACATTTATGAGTCTCACACATCGAATGCCAGAATAAATTAAAATTTTCCAATTATCAAGACAGGGAAATCGATCGACGAGATTTTCATTGGTTAAAAGTGGAAAAAATTCCTTTCCAGGTCCCACAACGCCACAATTTTGTGCTGGTTATCGAAACGATTACCGAGACAGTGTTCCACGGGATCTGGCTTCGAAATTTAGAAAGTTAAATTTTTATGGACCGTTGAACGAAGTCGGAATGAAATTCTGACAGCCCACGCAGAGCAACAAGTTTTATCTTGCGTTTGAAAGAAAAATACGAATCTATTGGAAATTTGAAGTTTTGCAATTATTTTTCTCCATACTCGAGTTCGCGTTAAAGAGAGACAAGGAAGGCTCGATTTTTTACTTCCGGTGAAGAAATCTTGTCCGCCAAAAAAATGACGAACTTCCACTCGTCGATCAAAATATTAATCTCGTTGCGCACGTGCATTCTTCCGATTTATACACAAAGCGTGGATGTGTGTTTCGAGCGATGAGATCGGACAGCTTCTCAGATTACTAACTTTCCACCTGATGCCGTATGACCGAGTTTTTATTTCAAAGTTTAAAAGAGTATAAAAAAGGAAAGGAGGTTAAGGGTATCTTATCTGCAAGTGACGAAGATCGTATCGACCTTGAATGAAGTAATACTATGATCCACCGCAGCCGGTGCTCATTAAAGCTTTGTGTATGCGTGTTTCGCGAAGCGAATGATATTGACCTTATCGTTCTCGATGGAAACGGTACTAATGCTGGAAATCACAGTGAGCCATAGCTCGACCATTTTCTAGCAGGAAATCAATGAGCCGAAACACAGAAAACTATTTCTCGAGCTCATCTCGTAACGGAATCTTAATGCAACAAGTTTTATGGGTTTGCATCATTTTTGCACTGGGAGAGCGAGGCTAGCGAGATTCCTTGCTAATGGAATCGCGATGTACCACGTGGTGGCGATCACATCAGATACGAGAGATATTCACAACGATGTGAAATTACGAAAAACTGAATTCTCTAAAAATTGCGAAGAAAATTCGTCAGGAAAGTCAACTCCGGGACTTGAAGACTCGAAGGAGCTCTGAAAACTTGTGTCTAAACGTCGACGACGGTGAAAACGTATTTTGACATTTGTGAAAAAGTTACAAGCCTCGTTCGGCTAAATTTATTTTTAAAAAAGTGTTTATTTGCTTCGAGGAGATACGAGAAGTTTGCAGCGGTGTCCAGATGTGAGCAGTGCAATGTTTTTTTTTCAGTTGGGAATTATCGAAAACGAATGTGATCACGATAAAATAAATACATGAACATGAGCTCTGAGCTGCAGAGAAATGAGCAGCGATCGGAACTTCGGGAATGATTAATTTTTTTTGCAACTGTGTTTGCAGAAACGATCGATCAAGAGACTGAACAAAACATTGAATCAGCAGGAGTCACGAAATCTGAATGACACATTTCTTATCTCGAATAACGACACATTGTACGCACAGTTTTTCATTTTTGAGATTAAATAACAGTCGAGATAATGAAAATCTGAGGGAGGGAATGGCAGCAATGCAGTGGCTTCCTTTATTTATTATATAATTATTGCTAAACTTTGGAGACTTTGAAACATGCGAAGTTTTCGTTATTTCGTGTATGCATTTTCCAAGGGATTTGATACTTTTTCGTCGAAAATAATCGACGATTTCGTGCCGGTGTGAAAAATAATTTTACGATAAAGTTCGAGGGCTAAGAGGATCGGAATGATGCATGAATGGAACTTACTTGGTTTTAAGATCTTCGTTGTCGTCCCACAATCGTTTAGTGTCAATCTCAAGTTTGGCCCGTTCTCTGGCGGTGTCGTCGAGTAATTTTCTCGCGTCGGACAATTCGTGTTCATACATAGACTTGATATTAGAAACTTCACGAGTGACAGTTTCTTGAGAGGTTTGTACCTCGCGAGTAAGGCGTGAATTTTCGGTTTCCAGATGCCGAACCTTGTCAATGTAACAGGCGAGACGATCGTTCAAATTAGCGAGATCTTGTTTTTCCTGAAGTCTTGAATAACGCGTAGGGCTGAGAGGACTGCCGGGACGACGTCCAATTGGCGTGGATATGCTGGGTTCGGGTGATTGTGCCGAAGCGCTCGAAGACGAGGACGTCGCCGCGGTTTTCTTGCTCGATTTAGTCGACATTTTATCGCTATTCTTTGTCTTTCGTTATGCACAAAAAAGCTATCGGTTTGACGAAGAACGTAAACGTTAAATAAACGGAACCAGAATGAAGCGAAGATGGAAAGGCACTATGTAGATTTTAACTGACAAGTCCCTTATAGGCGTTCGTATCGCTACGTTTTCCGGTGAGATCGTAGCACAAAAATACACTGAGTGATATCTCGTTACCCGTTCGTTAGTAAAACGTGCTTTTTTTTATCGAATCATGAAGACGAAAAAATGCGGCAGCGAACTTCGGCGGTAACAGGCGACGCGCACCGTGTGTGGATGTGTGTGTCGAAAGCGTGTGTGTCTACTCGTACAAGGGTATGAGAGTCCTCCTTTTTTTACGGTTATATTAACGCACTGCCGGCGTGCCTCGATTTGTACTACTACTCCAGTCAACGGACAAACAGTTTCTCTTTTCTCCCCCGTACGCGACCGACAAAAAAAAGTGACGCCGGGAAGGTCTAGCGAATGCGCATGCGCCAGGCCTTTTCGTTATGGCGGTTGCCCGCGCAACAGCGCCATTGGTTGGTCGACTTGGGTAGCGCGTTATTTCTGACTCGACTAATGGGAACGCGACGCCGATTTTGTGCGGGAAAAGCTCATTTGTTTGACTCATAAAATCATCCACAATAGAAATTTTACTAAAAATAAGACTTTAGCCAGTTGAACGTGGATTTCCCTTTTAATCGATGGAAAAAAATGAACTGGAAAAAAGAATCTTATTATAAATATTCTCTGGGGAACAAAAAATTAGCGGGAAGTTGGGATTGACGTTGAAACGAATAAATTCTGGTCCTTGTAACATCGTATGATATATTTAACAATCAATAGTAACAAAGGTATCTCTTTCAGTGTAATACAAACGGAACAGCATTTTCAAAATATATTTAACGTAGAAGCTGCTTCTGCTTTTGAATCATAGTGTTATTAGTGCTTAACTCTCAATGGATGCTCCCAGTAATAATAATAGTTGTTTGTTTTCGCTAGATATATACATGAATGTGAACGCATGCTCGCGGATTGTTGAGGTTGCGTTAAATCTACGATACCGTTACAACGAAGCGATCTCGCTTCCATCTAAGTTTAATAACTTAAATAAATTATAATGACTCTTATATTTTGTGTTAACGAAAAATATGTATGTATGAAGCATACACGAGTGGATATATGTATATCGCCTTGGTAAAGAATATTGTAGTCGTTCATTTTTCTTCTAATATCGTGTAGTATTAAATATATCTATACTTTTTCGTTACAGGCAATTGCGCATATACATTTTTCATTGTTGTTCTGCTCGCTTAACTCAATTCATCTCTTCATCATAAATGTCTATAATATTTGTTTTATTCATTATAATACACTAAGTGAGTGTCCCTGTGTGATGAAATTCCGATATGGAATAACCTTTTATCGTGTACACAGATTTATATTATTTTGTTCTCAATGCCTGATACACGATTCACTTTTGTTTCATTTTTGTTTATGTTTTTTTTTTTGGTCTTACAGCACATCGTTGCTTCAGTCGTCTTTGGTGTGCGTACGGAATTTTTATCGCGGTTTAGTTTTTTTCAACACGTATCTTAACATTGATATCATAATTATGTAAGACGCCGCTCACACGTAAGCATGTCTGTTCCCTGAGTTGGCCTACAACCTTTTCAGTCTTCACCCACCTTCTCTTACTTCGTCGTTTCTTTACTTATTTCTGTTGCACTCTTTCGCCCATTTATTTGAAATAACAATAACCACACGTCAGGTGAAACAGAGTCTTCTTTAATTAACTATTACACTTATTCGTAGATGTAAACATTTATATATTTACACACATACATACGAATATGGTTTATTATCGAAAATTTGATATTTTAATCGACGAAATTAAATGAAATGAGTAATTTTTTTATTTTTTAAGTTATTTTAATCAACAGGAATATCCTGCTGGATAAAAAATCTCTTTCGTTTACTGGTTTACCGATCAGGTCGCTCCGTTGAATATGCAATTCGAATATTCTCTATAAATATATGATACAAAATTTTAGCCAGAAAGTTCGAATGCATATTCGATGGAACATTTGATCGATGTTTTCTGTTCATTGAAATCGTCAATTTTTCCAATCGTTGGTATGATACGCGGGGTAGTTCATCGATTAAAAAACAAAGCTCGATAATAAATAATTCTAGAATGGTTATAAACGTATTTTTCTTCACAAAGATTCAAAGGCAAAATTTCACTCCGTTATAATCCTCAACGAATTCATGCGAATAAGTTGTACGATGAATGAGAAGAAAAAATACAATTATGCTACAGAGGCACGGTATTGGAGAGAGAATATTCGGGGTACGAAAATTGATCGAATTTCGATTCCATTTATTTATGTTTAGGACAATTGGAGATCCGTCTTCTCCGCTAAGTCGGAGAAACTAACGTTTCTCCTCCTGGGAGCAACGTCCCGAATGGTTGGACAAAAATGGTGGACATTTTCCTTTGAAAATAGTTGGGTCTCCCATCTTGACTCCAACCGATTGGGATTCTGCTCGATAAACCAATTTCTTTACATAGTGTGGAGATAACTTTGTTCAGTTTTATATTATTCCAGTGATACATATTCCGTTTTATACAGTTTAATGGAAATTGGAAACTCATTAGAGGCAAAGACTGGAAGAGACTCATTACACTTCCGACTACGTGAAGATGAGAATTGGTCGTCAATTTTTCACGTTGTGCTTCATTTGTTCTTTCTGCTAAATCCTTTGTTCTTTCCTCCTTAGCTACGAATGACTAACGCGCGATTATCGACGTTTTTCGGTTTAAATCGAAGCACATAATTAGTATGAAAACTCTATTTAGCAGATTCGTAATAAAAATACATTTATATATAAAAACATATATATTGACACATATTTAACATATATATTTTTATATATTTAATCGAATATACATTTCTCACGATTATTTCATTCGACTGGTAGAAATACCAATGTTTTCCTATATCACCTCCCAAAAAATTGGCCTTTCACCATAGAATCACATTTCCATGGGATAAATGTCCCTTTTCACGCGTAATAGTGGATTCAGTTGCTGTATAATTTGACAATATGATACTTTCAACGAAATCCAACTAATTACAGGGAACAAAAAAGTTCAACGATGATGCATATTGTAACGTTAAAACCAACAAAAACATACATTCGTCCACTTGGATGGTGGATAACACGATTTTCCAATAATGTAACAATTCTTCGTTAATAACGCACAATCTACGAAATATATTTGGACGTGGACGCAAAGATTGAAGAATCGAGCTAACTTTTTTTCCAACGATTCCAAACATTGCCACCTTTGTTTCGCGCATTTATAAACATTCACTCGCAAATATTCATTATTTTAATGGAGTTAGGAATGACGCATACCACGACCGCGTACCATTCTTGATAAATAATCGACAGAGAAAAAGAGATCGGACGGTTCAATCGACCAACAAAAATTAGCATTTAAAATTTCATGACGTAAAAAAATGCGAAGTATAGAATTGATTCATTTGAAAGGGTGCAAGCCGGCGGAACGGGGGCTATAGATTTAAAAAATAGCTGTCCAAGTTTCAAATTAATTCGGCTTGCTTTGGTATTTTTATTTACAGCATTGCAATGTTCGGAAATTACTTTGCGTTCAATTCTCCATTGTTTTTCTCAATTGTTTCGTCGATCTCTCTCTCTCTCTCTCTCTCTCTCTCTCTCTCTCTCTCTCTCTCTCTCTCTCTCTCTCTCGCTCTCTCTCTCTCTCTCTCGGAAGGACGCATCAAATGATAAATCTATAAATCGGTTAATTTCACTCGACGGTAATGGTGGCAATAGTTCTTTTCGGCCGTTTGCCACTTTTTTGTTTTCTATGAAGCTGAAGATCGTGTTTGTTGGAGTGTGTAGGTTCTTCGAAGGAGCTGTCGGATTCGCTAGCTTCGAGTTTGCGTTTTCTCGATCGAGTGATAGGTCCATCGTTGCAATTGCATTCGGTGACAGTTTGGTTATCTTCAGAGATAGATACGAGTTGCCATTTTCGTCGTTTGGGAGGAGGATGTTGATCGTCGCTTTGGACACGGTCTTCGATTCTAGGTGGGGGATTTCTGGGTGAGTTGGAATCGGAAGAAGAGGATAAAGAGCTGAGATACTCGTTAACTTTGTCCTCACAAAAGTCAAAAGCACAGGGAGGTTGCTCGGGTGAAGCGGAAGACACGTTGGTTGCTGCGTGGGAGCTCGTGGTCGTTATGGTTGTGGATGAGCTCGGTGGTCTAAGTATTTGTACCGATGGGCAGGAGGAGGTTGTCGAGGTGGATGAAGATACGGAACTGGAGGTGGAACGTTTGTGGAATTTTCGGCGTTGAGCTAATTTAGCACCGTCGACTTCGCGCAACCGGAAAGAATTGGAAATCTCCATAATGCCGGTGGTAGGATTAACGTGCCATATCGGTTCCAAGATCGGGCTGGGAACACCAGGAGAAACGATGGTATCGTTACCATTCGTTATCCAAGGATGATTGGCGAGAGCGTTAGCTGTTAAGCGGTCAATGGGATCAGCCATCAAAAGGCCTCGGGTGACGGCTTTTCCATTATCGGAAACGTGCACCCAGTTGGAATCGTTGAAATCGACAACGCCGGTCCTTATCCGTGCAGCCAAGTCAGGTGAGCCAGGACGAAACGGTGGGTTGCCCGAGAGCAATGTGTATAATATGGCTCCGAGGCTCCACATGTCACAGCTTTCGTCGTAACCTTGTCTGGCGAGGACTTCCGGTGCTGCATAGGGGAGCGTGAAGCACGGTGTGTGGAGAGGCTCGCAGGCTCGTTTTAATCGGGCAAAACCAAAATCTACCACTTTAATCGCCGAATCTGATGCTGTTGTTGCAAAAACGAGATTCTCCGGTTTGAGATCCCGATGCACGACGCCTCGGCTGTGCATAAAATCGACTGCCGATGCTAATTGTTCCATTATTCTGCGCGTCTCGTCTTCCGTGAACGTTCTATTCTCCCGCAACAATTCACCACCCGATAAAAGTTCCATCACTATATAAGTATGCGCACGATCCTGATAAACGTCGATGAGCTTAACTATATTTGGATGACCTTGACAAGTCCTCAAGAGATTTGCTTCCCGGCCACAATCCACTCGACGACTGACTATCTTAACTGCATATTCTTGCCCCGTTTGCCGGTTGTGACAACGCCGACACACCGAAAAACTACCGTCACCGAGCGCGTTCTGTCGTGGATCGAGCGCATAAATTTGAAAAAAGTTTGAATCGTCGAAACGCGTTGCTATCACTTCTGTCGATGAAAGACGACACTCGGCTTCCTCGTTACTCGATGATATCGAGTCCTTGAATATCTCCTCGCTCACCACGTTCTCTCCGAATATTATCGAAGGAGCCACGTATGAATAACCCTGTGAAAATCAAACAGAACGAATGAAACATTTGTTATAAAATTTCATTTTTAAAACAAAGAGACTGTGTCGAAAAAATGCATTAAAATTTACCAAGAAAAGGAGCAAAAATTGTCATATTTTTAGATTTCAGTTTTTTTCTTTACAAGAGAAATGGCTGAGCCTTCGAAAAATATTCGGCGACACGATAATTTTAATTCTCGGTGTGACACAGTCCCGGAAAAATGTTGCTCACCCAATATTTTCGTCGTGTACGATTGGGCGAGGGAAAATATATTTTTATTTGTTTGTTTTGTTTTTTTTTATGAGACTGCAAATAGAACGAGATGAAAGAAGGTTAAAAATTACCCTGAATAGTTTATCGTAATTGGGTGGTACAACAGCGGGGCTGTCAGCGGCAACCATCCTCGTGAATTCTTCGGAAAAATTGCTCGTATCGAGTTCATGAGCTATTCTAGGCACAAAGGGTGGTGGTATGCTTCTTGATTCGAGAGCTTCCCAGCTGAACGATGACGGAGATTTTTTGAAGAAAGAATGTTCCTTAAGCTCGCGTGCATCGTGTGGACCACCGCCGAGTCTCTGTCGTGGATCCTTGATAAGAAGACGCGAAATAAAGTTTCTCACCGATGCGCCCAAATGATTGGGTATGGGTGGCTCAGTTTTTAATATTCTTCGCGATATTTCTTGCTGCGTATTCTTCTCTCCCTCGACAGTGAATGGCGAAGCTCCCGTGAGCAGCTCGTACGTTAAAACGCCCACGCTCCACCAATCAACCGCCTGCAATCCGAGGAAACATCGAAGATTGAATAAATAAATCAGAGACAACTAATTAACGAGAATATTCAATAGAAATATTGAAAAATTGAACAAAATATAAGAAAAAAAAATAAAAAAAATATGATAACAGCAAATTCGTTTTTAAGTACTTTTTGGCAAATTTATTTGTTACTAATTTCTCTTATGCTTACAATATCGTGTCCAGCTGATCCACCTCGAACAACTTCCGGTGCCATGTACTCGATCGTTCCACAAAACGAATAGGCACGAGCGTTGTTGTCCCTCTCGTGAGGTAAAAATTCTTTGCTGAGACCAAAATCAGTCAGTACGATGTGGCCCTCTCGATCCAGAAGGATATTTTCTAATTTTATGTCCCGGTAAATGATTCCCAGCTAAACAAAAAATCAACCGATTAGTTGAATGAGTAAAATTGGCTTGTAATTTGGAAAAAAATCATCGCAGAGTGGATAAAAAAAGTCGCGAGAGAAAAAATAGAAAATAAAATCTTGAAATGAAGAAAAAAATGTTGGAATACGAACCTTGTGGAGATGTTCGAGTGCAAGAATAATTTCTCCAATATAAATTCTAACTTCGTCCTCGGAAAAATGTTCACGTTGATACAAATGAGTAAATAGTTCACCGCCGTTTACGTAATCTACAAACAATAAAAAAATCGATATTTTTATATTTGGCACATAAGATTTCGGGCAAGACGAAGTGTTATGTTGATTTTTTCATTTTCATCACTCACCGAGAATCAAATGAAGTTTAGCATCAGTCTGGAAGGCATAATGGAGAGTTACGAGAAAAGGACTGTCTCGTACAGCTTCGAGAACCTGTCGTTCGGTTTTCGTGTGTTCCGTCGTTTTCTTTTTTTGCACAATCGACGCTTTTTTCAGAACCTTCATCGCGAATAAACGTCCAGCATCTGCACCTGTTCTCTTCCGCACCAGGAATACTTTGCCATATGCTAAAAACGAGACGAACATTTTTCGGATTAAATCGAGTAATACTAAAAAATCCCAAAAATATTCCATTTAAATTCGCTTTTTTTCTTTAATTAATAATTTTTTTTTTAATGAAAAGAGAAAAAGCACGAAAATTTAGAGAATTCCAATTTACCTCCTGTGCCGAGAACTTTGAGGAGATCGAAATGAGTCATGTCCACTCGTTGACCGCCACTGTCCGCCAAATTGACTGAAACACAAAAAATAAAGCAAAAAATTAATTTTAAGTTATAGATTCAACTTTCCAGGAATAATTCTCATTTTCTTATTGAGTAAGAAAAAATATATGAAAGCGAGAGTGAATGATAAGACGAGGCGAATGGATTTGTCCAGATAGTCGTTAATTTTGTGAGTTCCAATATGTTGAAAGATATTGGACGTAATACATGTATTCCATGGAGTGTTAAACGTGCGAATAAATAAATAGCAATACCATATTGTACGATATTTATTTCAGCCTCGATTCTTTATCCCTGGCAAAAATACTTGTAGCAGATATTCATTTTTGTTCCACATTTTCGGAACTAAAAATATTCTCCCGAGCATATGATAATTTTTCCAAAAGTGTGCAGTGTTAACGAGTAAATCAAAGTTTTGTCAGAAGCAAAAACTACTACTTTCTAAGCCATTACTGTTGTATGGAAAAAAAAATTAAAAATCGATTAAGGAATTGTGGCTGTTGTCCAAATAAAATAAATGCCGGATGTAAGTATTTGACAATTAGTTAAAAAGTAGCATCCAAGGGCAGTTGAAAAAGCCAGAGCCAAAAATGAATTTCGACGAATGTTGCAATCATTGTGTTTTTTTTTATTGTCACATTGTTCGTCAACAATTATATTCCCGTTTGGGAAATAAAAATGAAGAGTGATAAAATGGAGTTTCGGGTCGACGAAATGCGTCGACGACAATACACACATACATGTATAGTCTCAGGCTGTAGGCAAGCCCCTCCTGCCACTTTTATCCCCGCAGACGCGACAATCCGTGTCAAGGTGCCGGAGCATGTATAGCGGCCATGATCGTACTTATACGTGTTCATACATCTACCTGTCTTTGCTTACATTCTCATGCAGAATCTATATGCGAACATATACGTGAAATTTAACGCCAAATCATCATCTCAAGTTCACTGGATGCCCAGCTGACTGCTGGAGTCTGAGACTCGAGGACGAGAGTAGAATTGAAAATGATTTTTTTAAATGTCCACCAGTCCAGTGACAAGGACAAGCAAATTTAAAAAAATAAAAAATAAAAATAATATAAAATTGCCCTGCAAATAAAAAAATTTCTCTTTCCACGATTTTCCTTATTTCCTGTTTTTTTTTTTTGCGCCAGAAAAAAATCAATAAATCGATTCATCTCTGTGGCAAGAGGACGAGTTCCTTGGAATTTCCTTAAAGATCGCGAGAATTGGAAACCCGGTAATTTCGTATAGCAATAATTTATACATCGTTTGACGATATTAAGGCTTCTGTGTGTGAGAATGGAGCATTGAGAGAGTGGTGGAATATCAAGTGTGTGTGTGAGTGTGTGTGTGTGTGTGTGTGTGTGTGTGTGTGTGTGTGTGTGTGTGAATACGTGACAAGACACGCGAGCCTGAGTCACACGTGCTCTGCCTTATATTCACTTTACTATACACACGTATAGCATATATATGACACAATGTGTATACATTGGCGTTTCGACCTAGTTTTACCACTTTGCCTACAGAATTTTATGTGCTGACTATGTATATATAGCTATACGCTGGGGCCTGTGTGTGTCTCTGACTTTGTGCAAATGCGTATAGTCACCTGAACAATTTCCACATGGTTTCGTAGACGTCAACTTTGTCGGTGTGTTTTTCATTAAATTGATTGAATCCAGGAAAAAAAAAGAGGAATGGACCAAACGCCACAGGATGTCGTGAATAATAATTGAGGAAAAAAAATGGCTTTACTAAGAAAGAGGAACAATTGGAATTTCCGGAAACGGATATTGTTCAAACGAATCTAATGAGCAAAATGGAATCATGACTTTTAACTGCGTGGAATTTTTTACTTATTTGTAATTTTTTTTTTTTTTTTGGCCACGTGGGCCATTTTTAAATATTGTATTTTTAGTTCACGTTCGAAGCTCGTAGTTGGTTGGGTGACCGCCGAGCCGCACGTTGGCTCGTTTATCGATCGTCTAAGCGGAAGACAGTTTTTCTGAGCTCTCGACGGTGTTGACGGGCGACAAACTTAGTCGAAATAACGTCGAGACTATCAGTGGGGTTTCCCAAAGTTGCTGGACCTACGTGCACGTGGCATGCAGTAGGGCGATGGAAAAGAAATGGCCAGGCTCTTGGGAGGTCTTACGAGAACATGAATAGCATGGGGGCGCACAAAAGCCCTAAAAGGGAAAATGTTGGAGGATCGAAATTGAAAAATTGACACGAAATACAAATGCCAAATAATTCTTTCCGTCCAATCCGAAATTTGGTGCTCAAGAATCCAGGTACTGGAGGGACAAGAAAAAATTAAGGTCTAAGACACTCTCGTGATGAATTAAAGATAAATTTGGGTTAAGTATAACTTTTGGCATTGACTATCGTTTTCCACGTTACGCGGAGAGTTCCTGAGATCGATAGCTTGACCTTTCCCTTCCGAATATCACGATAGTCATTGGTTCCCGATTAAAAGAAAATTTTGCAACTAAAAAATGATGGAAAGTCGCTGACTCCGATGCACAGTAAAAATTATTGGGTTTTTGAATTTTTCAAACTGGAGAATTTAAAGGGCCAACGGAATGAGGTCAGAGAATTTCTTGCCATGGTGTCCCATAAGGTTGAATATAACTGGGGCGATTGAACGAATGTGTATCGATTAAATAGTTTGGCCTCTTTAAAAGAAAAGTCTCGTAACACTGGACGAAATTCCGCTTGCGGTTATAAAACCGATTGCTCAAAGTTGCTTAAAGTTTCGAAATGAGTGTGTCTCTTTCTCTTTCGTAAAATCATGAGGCCCGTTACGAGGCCGTTTGCGGGACGGAGCAAACACATGAGCGCACGCAGTAGCAAAGATTACTTGCTCGCTCGTTCGCTCATTCGTGTTGGCTATGCGCTCGGGCTTACTCGCGGAAGTTCCGCTTTTGTCCCGACCCAGATAGCCGGCATTCTCACTCGCTTATTTCGTAACGGGACCGACTTTCTTTTGGTTTGAGCCTGAGTCAGCCATAGCGTCGGTGAGGCCAACGGAAAGAATCAAGACTCGAGAAAAAACGCGAGGGGGTGGGGGGGGGGGGGAGAAAAGAGACTTGAGAGAGAAACTCCTGCTGGTCCCTTGGATGTGCCCACACGGTGGAACTTTTGACACGTCCACGCGCCTCAGTAACCTTACCGTTGTTTTCCCACCTCCTAAAAAAATCACTACCTCCTACTATTTTTCTCGGGCGCTTGTCCTGAATAAAGACAAAAAAAGTTTTCTGCTTACAAGGCAAAGGAATGAAAAGATTGCCGCAAGGAGACCTGTGACTTTAAGTACAAATAGGACAGCGCCCTTGACCTTTCATCAGCTGTTGTTGTTCATGCTCTCGTAACACAAGTGTGCCCTTAAGGACAGTACGAAACACAATGTGTGAGAAGCAAAAGCATCAAACACGATGTATTCAACATCGACGAAGTTAATTTAAAATTTTTCAATGTTTTCGTCTTCCTGTGCTCGACTTTTGTTCCCAAAGCCATTTCTCAATCTCTCAGTTCAATCAGTCTATTGAGCAAGCAAGCAGACCATGAAAATCAGACTTCAAGTTTTTTCTGCTCATTGATAAAAAATAATAAATCATTTGGTCGCGACATCTCGAGTCGACATTGTAAAGCCAACTATATATCGTTTGATGTTCGAGGACATTCGATTAGCAGATTTGAATAAAACAAATTTAGCGTCGGCCTTGAACGTCCGCCATTATAATCCGGCTGTACGTCGAGACCATGGAACATCGAAAGGGAAACGGGCATCTAGATTTTGTTATTCGATTAATCACTAGCAAGAATTTTCGATATTCACAAAAGTTCCATTCTGATAATCGATCAATGACGTTTTTTGCTCTCCTCGAAATCGAACATTTTTCCTATAAACAAAAAAAAAAGTGGAAGGAAAACCAGAAATTCGCACGATCTCGAGGGAAGCAACGAAGAAAAAAAAAAAATTATTATTGGAAGCATCGAGTTTGGGATCATCAACGCGAAAGACATTACACAGTCTCTGTGCAGCGGGGTTCGATCAAAGTGACGATAATACAATCAAGTTACAGGTATGTGTATTTCCCAGTGTGTGAGAGGATCAGGCGTCGACAAGGCCGCCAGACGTTATTATTCTCGCGTTGGTTATACAAAAATATATGTATGTATAGAGCGAGAGAGAGAGAGAGAGAGAGAGAGAGTGTATATGAAGGCAAGTATACGCAGCAGAATGGAGGTAACAACAACGTGTGCACTTCCAACCACGTTGACAAGTAAATAAGGAGAAGGAGGAGGAGGCAAAACAAGTGCACGACCCAGAGGCAAGGTTGAGGCTACACATTACTGCAAAACGCAGCTTTGCCTCTTTATCGCAATTGTTTGTTATCGTTTGTCCTCTTTAAATTTATCTTTAGGATACTTCGCTTCTTTTGTTCGAGCCTTTTTTTTTTTTTATTTTCACGCTCGTCTCGCGATCAATATTTATGCATTCATTCCTTCATCAATTTTTCATTTTGATCTTAAAAAAAAAAAAAAAAAGACGCTCAGTTTTCTTGCAATTTTAAACGTTCGGAGAAAAGTGAATAAATTTTGATTCAATTTTATTTCTCTTACTCAACAATTTTTATTTCTGATTGGAAAAATATTCGTATTCCTCAAGCTCGTCCTTCGTACATTTTAATCACTATGGAAAATGAATAAATATTTGTACCGCACGAGCGTAATTGTCAGTTCAGAAATTCGTGAAAAAGGCTGTAGAATTTTTCCCTGCTCGAATAATCGAAACGTTCGAGTGGAAAAAAGGTGGAATACTGTTTCGTAAATAGAGATTTAGTGTGTCCTTAATCATAGAAAGATTAAGAGTAATTCGAGGCTATGCAAGTACGACGAGAAAACTCCATCGAGACTTTCACTCGTCGTGTAAAGCCGGCGCGACCGCGTCTTTCTCTTTGTGTTGGTTTCAAGCTACGAAATAAAAATGTATCAAATTGAAGTTTCACAGTAACGGACGATCGGTTAGAAATTGAAAGAAGTTGAAAGTTTTTTTCATTATCATATTTTTATTTAATTTCCGAGATTTTTCTTGGAAATCAAACAATTTCGTTTGGTTTTTTAATTTTTTAAAAAAGAGAAGGAAAAACTGAGACTAATGAATGTTTCGTGAGGGAAATCTAACGTCGTCGAAGAATATAAAATCGTTATTACGCGATGTATCGAATTTCTACGAGTTTAGCAATTTTATCAGTTAATCAATATGTACGAGTCGTGTCGTTCGAGGGTGTAAAAAAAAAAGAATCTCGACGTGACAAGAAATAAGGTCAATTCGAATTTCAAATGATTTTTAACAGCATGATTTTCTCCTTTCTTTTTCGCTATATATCCACACTTTTGTACGTTTCTATGGCTCTTTCTTGGAAGGTTCTGGACGATTCATTTCGGCGAGAAAAAAAAAGAATTATAGCGATGTATTTATTTACGAAAACTCGATGCTAAAGTGGAGAGTATTTTTTCGAAAAGAACGATGCAAGGTACACGCACTGTACGATTACCAAACGACTTCCGGGACCGAACAGGGTGTCCCGTTATCGTTCGGGGCTTTCCAGCTGGGGCCTCCCCGTTCCAAAGCCAGCAAAACCTGCTCCTAACGATTTAAACCGTACGAGAAATTCCAGCCTGAATTGTACGGACTTACCCCCTTCTCGAACCTCATTAAGCTTCATTTTCTACAACCCAGACTTTTCCACATTAATTACAACCTTTTTCTGCATACCTTAAGGTATTGCCTTTGGGGAATACCTGGTAAATCCTTCTGTGGTTAATCAAGACTTGATAGAAGGGAATCTTTAAGGAACGAGATGTCTAATTCGATGAAGAATGCTCTGGGCTGAATAAATTTCTCCTGTACCTTGTCTGAGATTCGTCGACCGAATGAATCGTCGAAAAAATGGTATAAAATTTGAATCCATCGATTTGTATGTCGCGAAAAAAATCGGCACCGTTGAAAAAGCTAATTTTGAGTCGGCGCATATGAAATTATTGAAAAATATTGACGATTCGATGCGAGACGTCTGGATCCGATCGCTCAGTCGAGTTCGGTTGACGGCCAAATATTGGCGCACTCGCAATATTTTTCGTTTTTTTTTTTTTTCCTTTCATTCGTTATCGTCTTATCTTTGATTCATTCATGCACGAAAAAAATTTGAGCGAGAAGAAAAAAAGGAAAAAACGCTCGGCGCTCACAGAGCATTAATTTACAAATTTTTTTTTTTTTTTTTTTTTTCAGTCTACCCCGCGTGAGCGATGCAGACTTTGTTCGCTGCTGCTGGGTGAACAGCCGGTCGCGAAAATGTTTTTGCAAGCGGCGAGGTGCGAGTAGATGAGAAACAAAAATATTGAGACCTCGGGAGAGAGATAGAGAGCATCAGCGGAGAAGACTTTCACCGTCGTCTCGATGTGAGAGCAGCCGAGCTCGCATTTAAACTCATTCTTTATTCCTTTTTGCGTTCCCCGTCTGTCTCGAACTCGAATCTCCAACAAAGTTGGACTGTTTTAAAGAAATTCATGGAAATCGAGACGACAACAAATTCCACCGAATGCATTAGCAACGAAAAGCCCGAAATAACAATTAACTGCAATAAAAATGTTTAAAAATTCGACAATTCGAAATTCCACTCCTTTTGTTTCTCCATTATTTACCAAATTTTCATAAACGATTGCATTTAAAATTCTTATGCAAAATAACGCGAAAATTAAATGAAAAAAAAAAAATTCAATAAAAATATCAATTCCCAGCATTATTTTTCGATCGTTTTTTCAACAACTTTGAAATTCCTTTTCCGATACGCGCGAAATCATAATCTATAAATAAAAGTTACTAGCACTAATAAAAAATCTTTCTAGGAAGCTGACGTTTATGGGGAAACGTTTTTTTTCGTTACGAATCTGCTACTGATAATGTTAAACCTGTGGCTCACGAGACAAGGTTGTCCAGAGATAACCGAGACCGTGGTAACTCGAATAACTTCTTCACCTCGGTTTCCTGGCTTATTCTGGTCCCGAAATCTATATAGTATTGTATAGATATACATATATATAACCATGACGATATACATAACCGCCTTGAGAAATATCGTCACGAATCGCTAGTTTTTCCTCGAAACTTTTGAATTTTTGACTAACAGGAAAAAAAGCCACAATATCCGTTCGCTGTTTGAAACGAACGTATCACAACTCAGAATTACATTAAAATACGTTTTATGTTAGTATCGTACGTCAACGCAAAGTTAAAAATCCTTGAGCTCTAAAATTTGTTTTTTTTTCCTCGGCATAAAATCGAAAATTCATTTCCTGAGGAAATGCACTGAAAAATAAATTGTTTATCGGTTGTTAATTTGTTTGAATATTTAGTCGCGCGTATGAGAATGGAATTCAATCGATATATTCCATGGACGTCAGTGACTTTTCCCAAATTTTATAAGCGATTATATTTTTTTTTAAGGGGAATGGGTCGATTTTGAAATCTTAAAACTGCAATGCAGGATAACTTTTCTGATACGAATATACGTTTCAGGCACTTTGGAATTTTGATCTTCTTCAAGTGGGCTGCAGACATCGCCTACATAACATAAGTTGGGTATAGCGCGGAGCGAAATCTTGTGGAAGAGAGTACGGAATCTCGGAGGTCATTACAGAACCCCAGAAGTTATGCAGCGGGGCATCTTAATTGCCAAACTTGTGTAAGAGAATAAAAACGAATGCTGCTGACATTTTTATCGTCCGATGAATTATTATCAATTCATAATTTCAATGAAGATAAATTCGTTCGAATTTCTTTCAAGGTTCGTATCGTGGTCATAAGCTTTACAATGGAAGGACAAAATGGATTTGGCCATCTGGTATTCGAACAATAAATGGCGCTTAGATAACGATGGCATTATTATCAATTGTTACGTGACTGGATAAATAATATTACGAAACATCAGAGTCAGACTCTTTCCAGAAAACGGTAGGCACACTATGAGATTATAGTGACGACGTATATGTGGCGAATTCCGGGACGATCGATCAGTGTATTTTCGTGGAGGATCGCTTTAGCAAAAGGTTTGTAAAACTTAATCCGCTATGCTTCGATCAAGCGATGTATAGTTTGACGTAAACTTGTCGAAAATTGTGTAAACGTCAATATTGACGCTGCCGGCTATTGTCAAGGAGTCTGTGATGTTCGAGGTTCGTTATTGAAAAATGAAAAACTGTAAAAATCTCTGGAGATGAAAAAAAAAAGAAGTTTTTTCGGTTACAGTTAATTAAATATTCAATGATTTTTGATAAATTATTGATAACTATCTTGACACATTAGTCGAAAACTTGATCCTCGTCGAAGATCATTCACTCCGATCAGCTGGTCGAGACGAAAGTCGTAAATCTTAAGGTGTTTTTTTTGTTCCTAAATCGTGGCCAGACTCGGGGTATACGAAAGGACAAAAAAGGGGCAAATGGAGAGTGACCCGCAGCCGCGGAGACGCGGTATTATAGCAGACCGGATATAATGGACTGCCCTATTCGAGAAATAGGTCAGACGGCGATCTGTGACCCAAAATATCAGCCTTGTGTACCGAACGTTGCAGGTAAAATGCAGCCTCTTGGCTCCACGTGTATTAATTATCCAAACGCCAAAAAGGACTCAAGAAACGTTCGTCAAATATGAAAAACCATGACGAGATAAATATTTGTCTATAATTATTTTTTGTCAACTTAAAAAATTACATCTTGTGTTTTTTTATTTTTGTTTACCTTCACGATGCACTTCCTCCTCTTCATCTTCTTCGTCTTCTTCTTCTTCTTCTTCATCTTCTTCGTCGGGGAAAGTGGGATCGGGCGATGCAGGCGAATCTCGAACGTCCAGCTGTTTTATTGCCTTGGCAAGTCCGAAGGATCCGGAACCCCATTTGCTGTCCTCAATGACGATGCACTCCTCGGATACTATTTCGACGTCACTTCCATCCTCGAAGTATCCGCTTTCGTGTTCCGGATTCTTCATTTTGTTATCCGTATTGTTTAAACAAATGGTGAACAAAAAATAGTGTTTTCGATCGAAAACACACGTTTTGAGAGTTCGTTTACTCCAGTTCGACGGAGTCAGTTATTTAGTATCTATTTATATTGTGACTTTCGATATAAAAGTCTTTGGATTATTGTTCGTTCCACTATAAACGTAGCACGACACTTTTCATCAACCTTTTCGTACACATCTCGAAGCGATCGTCTGTTTTTTTGTCTCCTTTTGAGATTTTTTCCACAGTCACGATTGCATTGCGAAAAAATGGTCTCCCTCTCGCGCATCCACGAAACAAAGTTGGAAGTTCAGGAATAGCTCGAAGACGTCTTCACCTTGAAAAAAAAAAAAAAAACAAAAACAAAATGAATACAAAAAATAATGACGAGAACATCGAAATGTGCTTCTACGATAATTCCACATGGATTTATTTTTCTAACTAATCCATTTCGAGCAAAACTGACACAAACACTCTTTTCTGACGGAAGAGGAGATTCGTATGACGTAAAAGCAAATGCGTACACACGCGTACGACGTGTCTCGATACCCGAACAGGATAAAAACCGGAAACTCGGATAGGCATATAGTATTTTGGAAAATATGTTTCGAAGAACGTGGCGAATAATGTCGAAATAAAATGTTGTCGATACCGTTGGATGTGCGAACTGTAATTGAATTGTTTTTGACACGACAGACCCGCAAGGTTACTAACACTCGAAGGAAGGTAAAGAGTAATGCCGAGACTCGGAAAACCCGGATGTTTATGACCGTTTTGGTTTGAATGCCGAAAGGCGATTATTAGTTTCGCTTTGTCCGATCACTTCGAAGCGTAGATTAGTAAAATGTAAAAAAAAAATGACGACGTACGAGAAAACGACATGAGCGTTGTTTTCGTCGAACGATATTGAAAGGAGCTTGAGCAAAGTAGAAAAAAAAATTCTCGGACACGAGGATTTGAGGCACGTGGGTCTCCCCCCTTATTGCGACAATTCGGCGAGGCTCGTGCTTACGCGAAATTGGCAAGACCCTTTGAAGAAGCACACTAGCAAGAAAATTCATTGGGAAAGACAGAGAAATCGCCAAGTGCGGAAAAAACAAAACGTTAAAAAATATACAACGGAGAAACTCGTAGGCACTAGAATGCTTTTCGGAAGCAAATCCCAAGGTTATATACATTGAATATTATTTGAGTATTGTTTGTTTAGTGTGCTTCTTATTGTTTGCGGTTTAACGTGCTTGGACATCGACGAGTTGTATGCGCGACGACGGTGGCTCGTCGTGACTATTTCCCCGATAATACCAACACTTTTCTCACCACATAGACTGTCCGGCTCTCGATACGGTAGA